>CAUYRH010151657.1:0-17620 GCA_963574655.1 Perodicticus potto
AAAGGATAAGTCCCAAAGTCAATATCTAACAGTGCTGCATTGGCCCCTTCTACCAAGATTTTCTTAGGTGGTCCATGTAGAGCCTCATAGAGGAAATAAACTCCATCTCTCACCATTGGTTTAATCCTTTCCATATAACCCCTGAGTTTCTGTAATTCACCTTCAATGTCTATTTCCAAAGTGGGGTATATGGATTTGTATTGGTTAGCTAGAACTTTGAACCTCTCAGAGAAGCCAGCAAAGTCAGAAACAAGATCACACATCCGAAGTCCACTTCAAGCAGCTTTGGAAGAATAAACAGGGCCAATGCCCTTTTTTGTGGTACCCAAATTTTTTCCTGCTTGTTCTTGCCTCTGTTGTACCTGGATACCATCAGCTGCTTGATGAAAATCAAATACAATATGATCTCTGTCAGATATAAGTCTCTTTTCCCATGCTTCTAGTCCTTTTCCTTTTTGAACATTTTTCTCTGCTTCTTCAAATAAACCGGGTAGATGAATTACCACGCCATTTCCAACAAATGCAGTGACATTTGGATTAATTATTCCACTGGGTAAAAGATGAAAATCATATTCCACAGAATCTACAACAACTGTATGGCCGGCATTATTTCCTCCCTGGCAGCGGCACACGATGTCGGCGTCCTGCGCCAGCAGATCCACCACCTTCCCTTTGCCTTCGTCGCCCCACTGCGCCTGGAGCACCACCGTCACCCGGTTTCCTCTGGGCCGCGCCCTAAAGCGGCCGCAATCGCCGTTGGGCAGGGAGGATGCTGCCGGCTTGACCTCGGAGAACGACATTGCTCCAGTGACGCTAGGAGAGACTGAAGGCGACACCGTCGGCGAAGAGTGCGCGAACTGAACTGCTCTGCGGCCACCAGCCACGTGCGGAGGAAGAAGGAGCCAGAGGCCGGCTCCGCCTCCGTCCCCGCCGGCCACCACCCTCCAGCCAGGCCCCGCCCCGCTCTCCGCACAGCCCACTCACAGGGGGACCACGACTGCCCCGCGCAGGCCGGCCTCTGCCGCACAGCCGACAGGAGGAAGCCCTGGTGGCGGCAACTGCAGCTACCCTGGCCCGAGGGCACGCCCCTTCCGCGGCTGGGCCTCCTGCTTGCTTTTAATTGTGTTTTACTACTGTATGTGTAAATATGTGTTAATTGATTAGTTCCAATTTAATATTGAATATATGTGGGGGTTTTTTTTCATTCTTGTGATATTTTACTTAGAATAACGTCCAGAGATATCCGTATTGTTACAAAAGGTATTAATTCACTGTTGTTGTGTTTTAAATTTAAGATTAATATGAGAGTATAGGTGATTAGGTTACAATTTTTGCATTTGTTAGGTAGAGTCTCAGTTGTGGTTATGCTCCTCACCCAGGAGTTGTGTCATATACTCTTACATTGTGCCCACTTGGAGGAGCACACCAATCATCATCCTTCCTCTCCTCCTCGCAACTTAAATTGAATTGAATTTTCCTTTTTATTTTTCTTTTGTTTTTTTCTCCATCTTGTTTTAGTTACTCTAGGCCAGAGATATTCAACCTTTATTTTATTTTATTAAATTTTTTTCAAATTAGTAGAGGGTACAATTTTTTGTTTACATTGTTCTCACTTCCAGGGTAAAGTTCCATTTGTAGAAGAGCCCCTCAACAAGGGGGCATGTTATACACCCTCACAATGTGCACATTAGGTGAGATTGAATTGAATTTTTATCTTATCTGTGTATGTATTAGCTTGTCTACTGGTTTCCTGTTAGTACTGAATACATTGGATGCTTGTTTTCCAATTCTTGTGATACTTTACTAAGAAGAATGTGTTTCAACTCTATCCAAATTAATACAAAAGATACAATTCTGCTTATTTTTGTGGCTGGATAGTATTCTATAGTGTATGTATGTACCACATTTTATTAATCCATTCCTGGGTTAATAGACACTTAGGTTTTGTCCACATTTTGGTGATTATAAACTGAGCTGCAAAAAAATAATCTAGTGCAAACATCCTTATGATAAAATGATTTTTTTTTCTCTTCTGGGAATGTGCCTAGTAATGGGATTGTGGGTTAAAGTGTAAGGCCTAATTTGAGGAGTTCTTTGAGGATTTTCCATACTTCCTTCCAAAAAGGTTGTATTAGTTTTGGAGTTCCACCAACAGTGTAAAAAGTGTTCCCATCTTTCCATATTTAGAGCAGTATCTGCAGCTATGGACTTTGTTACAAAAGTTATTAATTTACCTTTTTCTTCTCTTTTTTGTTTTTGAAAGTCCTTCACCCATGCTTATTGGGTTTTTTTTTTTTTTGGCTAGTATTATTCCATGGTATAAATATACCACATTTTATGAATGCACTTAAGTATTGATAGACACTTAGACTGATTTCACTTTCTAAATTGGCAAATTGTACTGTAATATACGTGCAAGTACACATGTATTTTAGATAAAATGACTTCTTTTCCTGTGGAAATATATCCAATAGTGGTATTGCTGTATGAAATGATAGATTTGCTTTTGGTTCTTTGGCTATCAGCCCCACTAAGAGGTAGATATATTCCTTTCTCTCTGCAGGTATATCAGCATCAGTTCTTTGAGGACTTTTGCTAAAATCCATTCTCATTAGGGTTAGTTGATAGTTCCTTGTGGTTTTGATTGCATTTTCCAAATGATTAGGAATGTTGACTTTTTAAATATATTTTCATGGATCATTTGGTCTATCATCTTTTGTGAAGCTGTTATTTATGATTTATGCTCACTTTCATATGGGATTATTTGATTTTTTTCTTGCTGATTTGATGAGTTCTTTATAAATTTTTAATTTTTTTGAGACAGAGTCTCACTCTGTTGCCCTGGGTAGAGTGCTGTGGTGTCACGGCTCACAGCAACCTCCAACTGTTGGGCTTCAGCGATTCTCTTGCCTCAACCTCCCCAGTAGCTGGACTACGTCCCCCACAATGCTCAGCTATTTTTCTTTGTTGCAGTTGCCACTGCTGTTTCAATTGGCCAGGGCTGGGTTCAAACCTGCCACCCTCAGTATATGGGGCCATCATTACTCACTAAGCCACAGGCGTGCCCAAGTCGTTATAAATTGTGTTATCAGCCCCTTATCTAATGTATAGCATGGAAATATTTTGTCTTATTCTGTAGGTTGTCTGTTCACTCAGTTGGTTTCTTTGGCTGTGGGGAAACTTTAATTTAGTCAAGTCTCAATTGTTAATTTTTGTTGCTGTGGTTGTTATTGGGGTCTTTTTCATAAACTACTTCGGCTGATGTTTTTGGGCTTAGGTTTTTCCAAAATTTTCTACTAGAATTTTGGTAGTTTTATGCCTTAGATTTAAGTTTGTTATGCACTGTGAGTTCATTTTTATGTGTGGTGAGAGCTGAGGAGCATGTTTCTATTTTCTACATGTGGCTACCAATTTTCCCTACACAATTTATTGAATAACGATTTTCTTCCCCAGTGTAAGTTATTGTCTGTCAAAGATCAGATGGAAATATAAGGATTTTTTTTAAATCTAGACTTTCTGTTAGGATTCCTTGGTCTACTGTGGAGTGTGGATTGTGAAGTGGCAAGGCCCCCCACAGGCCCGGAGGTGCGTTCAAACAAACGACCTCCAACAGCTTCTACTCCCTTCCTAAAAACAACAATAGTCCTTTCTCCTTGCTCTCTCTCTGCCAGAAGTCACGTAGCTTCTGTGTACTTTTCTATCTTTTGCCTAAAGGCACATAGCCTTCTCTCCCTAAAGTTAATATTTACCCAATATACTATTACTTCCCTTCAACCTTGTAAGAAGAAAATATTCTCACTTTCCCTGCTGATTTGCATCATTGTTTGTACTATACAAATAAAGGTACTCACAGGGTTTTGTACTGACTGCGATCGCAATCCCATCCTAATCTCTTGTGTGATCTTTGTCTTTTATGTATCTTATTTTCTTCATTCCTCACAATTCGCACTTTGGTACATTTGCTTTTTGCACTTGTTCATGAAAGGTGGTGCCTGACCTTGGGCCAAGTAGGTGCAGGCAGGTAAGGGAATCCCCAGTAAGAAGGTAAGCGAAACTGCACAGTTCCTAAATAAATTTGTTTGGGGGGTAATCATCTTTGAGAGTAATTATGGGACAGTTTGGCTCAAAGGAGCAAGAACTCTTTATTCTAATGCTTACAGCCTATGTTAAAAACCTGTGGCTATCATATTCATGTTACCCAATTACAGCAGTTTCTCCACTTTATTCAAGAAATTTGTCCTTGGTTTCCTGAGGAAGGCCTGTTAATGCCAAACGCTGCGTCACAGCTCACAGCAACCTCCAGCTCTTGGGCTTAGGTGATTCTCTTGCCTCAACCTCCTGAGCAGCTGGGACTACAGGCATCCGCCACAATGCCCAGCTATATTTTTTGTTTTTGCAGTTTTGGCAGGGTCCGGATTTGAACCAGCCACCATCTGTATATGGGGCCGGCACCCTAATCACTGAGCCACAGGTGCTGCCCTAGATGGCTTTTCTTATTTTACAATTATTGAAACTGTTGATCAACAAGGCAATCAATCAAGCTTTCCAGCATCAGCCACTTTCTTTTAAAATCCTCAGAGAGCTAAAACGGGCTTGTGCAAGGTAAGGTCCAACTGCCTCATTCACTTTTCTTTTTTTTTTCTTTGCAGTCTTTGGCCGGGGCTGAGTTTGAACCTGTCTCCTCTGGCATATGAGCTGGCACCCTACTCCTTTGAGCCACAGGTGCCACCCAAGCCCCATTCACTTTTGTTTTAGTGGATACTTTGTCTAAAGATGCTCTCCTTTCTAATGATTGGAAGTCTGTTGCAAAAGCCTGTCTTTTGGGTGGTGATTACTGTGGAAATCAGTCTGGGCTGACCCTGCTATAGAACAGGCAGAAGGTAATTGGTAACAGACTATCCCGTTCATCACAGAGATTCTTGTGGGAGAATGACCCCTATCCTCTATGGCAGCTCAATTAAATTACCCTTAAAGCCTACAAACAAAGTAATCATTTGGCATTACAAACTTGGAGGAAGTTATCTACCTTTGGCACTAAATCTGAAAAATTAAATAAGATTAGATAGTGGCCTGATGAACCTTATCAAGATTTTTGTCTCTTGCATTTAAAGACAGTGGATAACTTTGTTCTTGATGATGATGCAGGAATGATTCTTGTTAAACAACTTGCATTTCATATGCTTCAATCCAGTTTGTCAATCTCCTCTTCATCCATATAGAAAAAAGGAGATCTTTCTGATTATATTATTATTTTTATATTAATAAAATTGGTGCTGTTATGGAATCTTCTTATATCCAAGGTCTGACTATGGCCCCAGCTTTAAAAGATGTAGGCTGTGGCGCCTATCCCTTTAAATATAGCCATTTTAAACCACTCAATAGTCAACATCCGAGGAGAGAGTGCTTCCATTGTGGACAGTGTACCCATTTCATTAAAAATTGTCCAGTAGAAGCTTCTGCTGCTGCTGCCTATCTCTTCAACGAATTTTCACCATGCCTCTGCTCGAGCCCCTTTGAGCTTGTGTCCCTGGTGTCATTGTGGTAAACACTGGGCTACTGAATGCAAATCTAGATTTGATGCAAATGGACATCCTATTTCAGGAAACAAACTACAGGTTCAACACAGCCCTGGCAAATAATAGGGGCAATGTCTGTTTACCCACAACAAATTCTGCAACCCCTGCAAGATCAAACAGCTCCTCTGCAATCTCCCAAGTGTCCAGAGCAACTAAGGACAGTGCAGGGCTAGACCTCAGTCCCTCCACAAGATACATATTAACACCTGAAATGGGTCCGCAAACCATTCCTACTGGCATATTTGGACCTCTTCCAAACAATACAGTTGGCCTTCTTTGGGGGCACAGTAGTAGGACTATTAAAGGTTTCTTTGTTTTGCCAGGAGTGAATGACTCTGACTATATGGGAGAAATTAAACTAATGGCTCATACCACTCAGAATGTTGTTACCATTTCTCCTGATATGAAAGTTGCTCAGCTTCGGCTTCTCCTTTTTTTCTTACTGGCTCAGTTTTATCTTCTCACTGTAGAGGTGATGCAGGTTTGGGCTCTTCAGATCATGCTTATTGGCTTCAACGTATTGGTCAAGATGGACTTGAAATGCAATTATATATTCAAAGAATGAAATTTATAGGCCTTTTAGTTACTGAAGCTGACTTATCTGTCATTGCTCAACAATATTGGCCTAAACCTTCTCCAACTCAGGAAGCAATGTCCGACCTTCTCAGCATTGGCCAGAACAGCTCCCCACTCCAGAGTGCTGCCTTTTTATCATGGTAGGAAATGAAGGCCATTCTGGCACATTTCAACCCTATGTCTTTCCAGTTAGTTTGTGGGTGAGAGATGTGCTTTCTAGCATGGAAGTTGTTTTATTCAGCCCAAGTGAAACTTTTGCTACTCAGATGTTAAATCAAGGTTTTCTCCCTCCATGGGCATAGGTGAGATCAACAAGGAATTATTATGCCCAAAGAACCTATGGTTTATCACTCTCATTCCTAGGCGACATGGTAACTCCTACCTCAGCCAGGACTGCAAATCCTATTACTTGGTTATCTAATGATCTAGTGTGGTTTGACCAGTGTCCCTAACTCAGGAGAGGTTACAAGCTGCAACAGATTTAGTTGCTGAACAATTATTTTTCAGACATATAGAACCTTCCACCAGTTCCTAGAATATTCCTATTTTTCTCATTAAAAAAAAATCAGGGCCAGGTGCAGTGGTTCATGCCTGTAATTCTAGCACTCTGGGAGGTCAAGACAGGTGGATTGCCTAAGCCAGGGTGAGACGTCATCTCTAAAAAAATAGCCGGGCATTATGGCGGGCACCTGTGGTCACAGCTACTTGGGAGGCTGAGGCAAGAGAATTGCTTAAGCCCAAGAGTTTGAGGTTGCTGTGAGCTGTGTTGCCACAGCACTCTACCAAGGGTGATATAGTGAGATTCTGTCTCAGAAGAAAAAAGAAAGAAAAAGAAAAGATCGATCAGAACAATGGCAGCTCTCACAAGATCATAGAGCTATTAATAAAACTATGGAACTTATGGGACCTTTTCAACCTGGTATTCCACCTCCTATAGCTATCCCTTAGAATTTTTCTTTAATTCTTGTAGATTTAAAAGATAGTTTTTTTTCTATTCTTCTCCATCCCTTGGATTGTAAACATTTTGCTTTCAGTCTACCATCTGTTAACTTTAAAGAACCTCTGCTAGATATCAATAGAGAGTTCTTCCTCAAGGTATGGTAGGTAGCCCCACCTTATTTCAAAAGTTTGTTGCTGCTGCAATTTTGCCAATTGATAAAGAATTTCAAACAGCTTATATAATTCATTATATGGATGACATTTTGCTCACTCACCCTGAATATTCTACACTGTCCATTGTTCTCACTCAATTACAGGACTCTCTGACTGTGTTTGGATTATGTATAGCCCAGAGAAGAGACAGAGTGCTACCCCCTTTTCCTGTTTGGGTCACCTCATTGAGATTTGTCAAATACACCCTCAAAAATTCCAAATTTGTATTGATAAGTTAACTACCTGAATGCTTTTCAGCAGTCAATGGGAGATATTGTCTCCTTCCTTCATTGAAACTTACTACAAAAGACTTAAAACTCCTTTTTTACATTCTTAAAGGACCAGGTGAACCTTTCTCTTCTTGTTTTTTAACACCTGCTGCAATAGAAGCTCTAACCAAGGTTGACTGCACTTTGCAAAGAGCACAGCTCACTTGTATTGACTCTGATTCCTATCTGTCTACTAATTTTTCCTGCTTCTCATACACCTACTGCTTTGTTATGGTAACCACTTGATCCTTTGAAATGGGAACATTTGAGCACAACACCAAAATGAGTTTTAACTCCCTATTATGATTGCCACATTGGTTCTAAAAGGCTGAAAGCCTCTTTGGCAGCTCCTGGGCACTTATCCTATGTTCATTGTTCTACCATATTCTTGCAACCAGCTACAATGGCTTTGGGAAACATCCTCATGGTGGCAAACTCCATTTGCTAACTTTATTGGACAGACTGATTGCCACTGCCTCCCAAATGAGAATGTTTATTCAATTTGCTTCTACTGCTTCCTTCTTTTTCCCATCTATTATTGTTTCTCAGCCACTTCCTCACATTCATACAGTTTTTACCGATGGCTGTACTTCAAGTATTGGTGCTATAGTTGTTAATGATGAAGTATTTAACTGAGAAAGTATCTTATACCTCAGCTCAGAGAGTAGAGTTGTGTGCTGTCATTATGGCTTTTACTCATTTCTGCAGCTCAGTTCACAATTTGCAAGATGTGGAAGGAACCCAAGTGCCCATCAACCCAGGAATGAATTAACAAATGGTAGTATGTGTACACCATGGAGTACAATTCAGCTATAAGAAAACATGGAGACTTTATACATTCTGTGTTTCCCAGAATGGAGTTGAAACACATTCTTCTTAATAAAGTATCACAAGAATGGAAAAACAAGTATCCAATGTACTCAATAGTAATATGAAACCAATATATAAACTACTTGCCCTCATGAAAGAAAAACATATGAAAACGTAAGTATATTATAGAGAGGAGAAGGAGAGAGAAGTAAGGCTATGTAGCATACCCCTGGGTGAAGGGCTGAACTATAACTTGAACTTTACCTCAGAAATGGAAATAACCTAACTTAAACATTTGTTACCCTGATATTCATATTAAAAAATGAAATAAGAACCAGAAAAAATAATTTCACTTTCCCTCCTTACAGTCAAGATCAAGAGTAGTATATTTTGTTCTGCCTCCTGGAGTCAATGCAGTAAGACTATCGGATTTTCCTCAGACCCTTGCTTTACAGTAAAGATCTTGGAATAATTGACTCCTTTTGCCTGGTGGCTGTGAGGCCAGCCTGGGTACATACTACAGAATGTTCTCTCTCCTACTTCTCTTCTGAGAAACTATTATTCCATCTTGGTCAGTTACAGGCACTGTTCTTTCCCCTACTGTATATCTTGGATCTGAAAGATATAATGTGGTGGCAAACCTTTGTGACTCTGTCAAAACCTTGATTTCTCAAAGTAATTTAAAGTCTGGCTTAGAATTTCATGTACACTTTTTTGAGCCAAGTCAGAAATGCTGGAATGTCTCTACCCTCTTTAGAGTGATCAAGGTAGCTTCCCAGTTTTATTTGTTCTAATTCTATTAAACTAAAAGGCTTACGAGCCAAGTTTAGCCCAAACTCTTCCCACTGCTTCCACCAAAGGTAGGAGCTGAGCTGCCTTTTCCCTTGATGAAGATACAGATAGTGCAGCCTCCCCCATTATAGTGTTCCCTTTAGGTTTCTCTGCTTATGTGGGTAGCGTGGAACAACTGGAAAGTTGGAACGCATCTCTTAATACTATAGTCTTATTTGGTGCATACCACCTTATACCACCAAGGATTTTTTCATGAATAAAAGGAAATCTGTTCATACAGTATTTGAGGCCATTGTCCTTTCCTTTTTCAAATGACATTCAATTATAAGATGATGGGGTGATTTAGAGTCCCATTTGTCAGCCACTGTTCTCTACTTTCCAGCTTATACTGTAGCTAGGCAGTCATGCAGAGGAGATGAAATATTTCTTCTTCAGAGTATCTGAATCAAACTTGTACCAGTTTGAGAATACACCTAAAAGGGATGTTATGAGGGATTTGTGATATCTATACAGAAAGTAAGGAGGGAAATAAAAAAGGAAAGAAAGACTTGGCCAGCTGGGGTCCACAGAGTTGGTTTTGGTAATAGACTTGAGCCATGTGACTAATGAATATGGAGGGAAAAGGGGTCCACTGGGGCTTGTAGAGCTGGGTCTCTCAGGTAACAAACCTGAGCCGCCTGGCAAACAATTAGGGAAAGGGGAAAGGCTATACTCACTAGGGTCTGTTGGAACTGGGCATCCTCAGGTAATAGCCAAGGCACATGAGAAGCACCCGAGATATCTCATTTCTGATTTGTAAAAAGAAGGGAGGTACACAACCCCTCAACCTAAAATCATATCAGCTTCCTTTTTTTTTTGGCAAGTGCCAGGACAATATCTTTTGGCATTAACAATCTTATTGTATGTATCAGTATTATTAACAACAGTAGCATTGAGTGGCCAGCCACAATAAGAAAAGCATTTTCTGGAATTGAAATTTAAAAGAAAAACCAAAGGGTGGTGCCTGTGGCTCAGGGAGTAGGGCACTGGCCCCATTTACCGAGGGTGGCAGGTTCAAACCTGGCCCCTGCTGAACTGCAACAAAAAATAGTCAGACATTGTGGCTGGTGCCTGTAGTCCCAGCTACTTGGGAGGCTGAAGCAAGAGAATTGCCTAAGCCCAGGAGTTGGAGGTTGCTATGAGCTGTGACTCAATGGCACTCTACCAAGAGTGATAAAGTGAAGACTCTGTCTCTACAAAAAAAAAAAAAAAAAAAAAAAAACCAGCATAAAGGTGAGGAGAGAAAGGACTACTAAAGCCAAAGGTATAAACACAGTGGACCACCCCAAGGGACTGTAACAAATTGACCAGAGGTGGTCAACCATGGAGGCACTGTTGCACTTAACTGTGCTCCACATGGGGGATTTAGTGAGCTATACATGGGAGAGACATGGTGGCTTAGTGCAAGCAAAAGACAGGGAAGGAAACATTGGCCCCAGCATGGAAAGGGAAGTAAATACCCCATCAAATTGGCAAGGAAAGCACATTACTAATGCAAGCCCAGAAGCCAAAGAGTTGTACATAGATCCTCTTCCCTAACATTACACAAAACGAAAGATATCTCTCTTACCATGAGGGCATTTAGTCAAGAATTCCAGGGTCCTGTCTGAGAAATGGTGAGGGTAAAGGGTGGAAAAGCAAAAACAAGTACCATCACTCTCTCAACCTCTATCTACAGGGTGCCAAAATTCCAATTGTGAACTGACTTATCTTGTCCTCTGAGTTAGAGTCTTTATGGAAAAATAAGCCAGTTTATCTAGGAAGAATTCATCCAAATCAAGATTAGCCAAGTCATGCAGTATCAAAAATGTCAGGTTTCACGGGAGCTGTGTGAAACCCCAGCATTTTAGGATGCAGGCGGTTACCTTAAAATTCAGCAGTCTTTTATATATGACCTAGCTCTCAGTGAGTCTCTGAGGAAAAAGGGTGCTTCTTTTACTTTTCTTTTTTTTAATTTCAGTTTAAAATGAAGGTAGAAATGTCTAAGTTACATTGTTTTTATTTCCATAGTAAAGTTCAAATTGTAGCTGAGCACTTCACCCACGGATCATGCTGAACACCTTCACACTGTGCACATTAAGTGAGATCTCACCAGTCACCCTCTTTTCTACTTCCCCTTTCTTCTCCCCTCCTCCCACTAGGATATACGTGTATTTTTCTTCTTTCTTTTTTTTTTATTAAATCGTAACGATATACATTAGTGCAATCGTGGGGTACTATGCGCTGCCTTCATACAAAATCTGAAATATTTTCATCAAACTGTTTAACATAACCTTCATGGCATTTTCTTAGTTATTGTATGAAGACATTTGTATTCTGCATTTAGTAAGTTTCATCTGTACCCTTTGTTTTCTTTTTCGTGTGAACATACAGTTGTATTTATATTGGTTTCATGTTAATACTGAGTACATTGCATACTTTTTTCCATTCTTGTGATACTTTACTAGAAAGAATGTATTTCAATTTCATCCATTTTTTTGTATAAACAGAAAAATGTAAAATATCCATCTTTTCTTATGGCTAAATGATATATATGATATACACAAACCTTACTTTATTAATCCATTCAAAACAGGGAGTTAATTCATCTTAAAGCAGAGGTTCACAAACTGGGTTGCAACCCACAGGAACTGTATGAAAGGGTTGCAACATTTGGAAGGTCGAGAATCACTGTCTTAAAGCATGTGGATAGACAATGTAAGCTCTTTAAATTTGAGTTTGGACATATTAGAAGAAAACAATAGTGATAGGAATTCACTTATAGATCTTTAAGAGGAGTCCAGCTTCATTTAAATGGATAGTATTTAATCTCAGGCTTCCCCTGAAAAAGAGAAAGAAATATCATGAGAACAAGCTATGCATTGTGTTTGTAACTTTTTTTTTTTTTTTAACAAAGATAAATTTTTTTTTTTTTTTTTGCAGTTTTTGGCCAGTGCTGCGTTTGAACCTGCCACCTTCAGCATATGGGGCCTGTGCCCTACTCCTTTGAGCCACAGGCGCCTCCCAAATGATACATTTTTTTAACAGTCTTCAACCCACACCTTTTCTTGTCAAGAGCCAAAGAAAGGAGAAGCCACTTATGACACATTTAGTTGCCTTCAACATAGCCAATATTTTATATATCGATATATATACCCAGGTCTGGCATTGAATCTGTATAGACATTTTAACAATGTTGATTCTTGCCAGCCAAGAGCATGCTATGCTTCCATTTAGTAATGTCTTCTACTGTTTTTTTCCTCAGAGTTTCTTAGTTTTTTCTGTAGAGATCCTTCATATCCATGTTTAGGTATATTCCAAGGCATTTCATTTTCTTTGAAGCTACTGTGAAGTGTATTTGGTTTTTGTTTTGATTCTCACCTTGAAAGTTTTGGCATATATGAAGGCCACTAATTTGAGTACTTGGATTTTATATCCCAAAATATTGCTATATTTCTTGATGACTTCCAGTATTCTTGTGGTTGGAATCATAAGAACATATCATCAGTAAACAACCTCCTCTGTCCTCATTTGAACACCCTTGATATCCTCTTGTCTGATCATATTGGCTAGAACCTGAGCACTATATTGAATAGTTCTGACAACAGTGGACATCCTTGTGTGGTTTCAATCCTAAGTGTTAATGCTTTCAGTTTTCTCCCATTCAATATGATGTAGGTTGTGGGTTTGCTGTTAGATGGATTCTATCAGTTTAAGAAATGTTCCATCTATGAGTTTTTTTTTAAGCGTTCTATCAGAAAAGGATGCTGAATTTTCATGAATGGTTTTTTTTGCATCTATTGACAGGATCATGCAGTCTTTGTTTTTGCTTCTATTTATGTATTAAATTATGTTTATGGATTTGCATATGCTAAAGGAGCCAGGTATAAAGCACACTTGATCATGATTTCTTTTTTTAATGTGTAGCTATATTCTACTTGCTATAATTTTATCGAGTGTTTTTGTATCAGTAGTCCTTATTGATATTGGTCTGTAGTTTTTTTTTTTTTTTTTTGAGGATCCTTTCATGCTTTTTGTATCAGGGTGAAATTTGCATCATAGTAGGAGTTGGGGAGTGTTCTCTCCTTTTCAATCTTTTGGAATAGATTCTGCAATATAGGTATGAGCTCTTTTAACATTTGGTGGAATACTAGTGTAAAACTGTCTGGCCCAGGTCTTTTCTTTGGTGGAAGCTGTGTGAATCACAGCTCATAATAATAGACAGAGAAATATTCCAGTTACTGATAGGAACTGTAAAATTTAATAATGTTAGTTTGTCAATTGGAAATGATCTCTGAGGCCATCAAGCAACTACGCCAATGTTGCTTAGAAGCCTGGAGCAAGATCCAAAATGAGGGAGAAATCTGTCCATCCTTTATGGCAGTGAGAAAGAAGGTCAATGAGACTTACCCAGATTTCATAGCACGTCTACAAGACATGGCTGGGAAGGCCATGCCCGATGAGGCAGGAATGGAAACGATTGTTGAATTCATGGCATATGAGTAGGCGAATGCTAAGTACCAGGCTGCCCTATGGCCAGTAAAAAATAAAGTTCCTCCAGAAGGAGACAGACTTTCTGTGTATATAAAAGCATGTGCTGACTTAGGAGGTTCTGTTTACATGAAAAACTTACTGTGAAGCCTTAGCTGGCTTGAAGGTAGGAGGCCCTAGTACTTGTTTGAAGGAAAGTGCCATTCTGTGGCCAAATGGGACATACTAAAAAGCAATGTCAACAATCCTCTTTCAAAGAAAAAGGAGTTAATTCTGCTAAGCAGAAAGAACCAGCCAGAGTGTGTCCTAAATGAAAGAAAGGATGCTCAATTGCCCTACTATTTGTCAACTATATGTTGGTCAAATTCTTGCACACTGAGCATACTCAGTGTTATGTTATTCACTATATGGATGGCATCCTGTGTGCTGCACCTACTGTTTTGAGGACTTTAAACAGCAATCACCCAGGCAAGATTAATTATTGTTAGTGATAAATTAAAACTGCCTATCTGTATCAGTATCTTGGAGTGAGGCTTGAAGATGATTTCATAAGACCTCAAAAGGTAGAAATTAGAAAAGATAAACTTAACACTCTTACTGATTTTCAAAAATTATTAGGTGATATAAATTGGATTTGTCCTTCCTTAAGTTTTCCAACCAATTCTCTGACTCATTTAAATGCTATTTAAAGGGGACCCCTGATTTAAAACGTCCATATAAATTAAGTCCAAAAGCTGCTAATAAACTACAACTCGCAAAAAAAAGAATTCGAGAAGCTCAAATTTGTAGAATGAATTTAAATGAACCCATAGGAATTCTTATTTTTCCTACTTCTCATTCTCCAACAGGAATGATTTTTCAGGATACTCACATTTTAGAATGGATTTTTCTTCCAAATAATACCTCAAAAACTCTGTTTATTTGGACCTCATTTCTCAACTAAGTGGTGAAGCCAGAACATGAGTTTTTAAGCTCACTGGATTTGGTCTCCATTATATAATTGTTCCCTCACCTGTGATAAAGTCAAACAAACTTTTATCAATTCAGTCAAATGGTAGATAAATTTAGTTGACTTTGGGCAAAATTGAGTATTTGCAAAACAACTTACTTCAATTTTAAAAGCTTACTCATTGGATTTTGCCATGCAATTGCAGGGATCAGCCGCTAGAGTGAGCTATTACATAATTTACTTCTAGTAATTGTAAAGCAGCATACATAGTCCCCCCAGAAAAAGTAATTAATACTACCTACACTTCTGTCCAAAAAGCCCAATTTGCTGCTGTAATAGAAGTTTTTAAAGATTATTCGGGACTTCTAAATATAATTTCTGATCATGCCTATACAGTTTTTGTGACAAAACATGTTGAAATAGCCTTAAATATCTATCTGATGCTCAATTATATTCTCTTCAGTCTTAATTAGATCTAGAGATCAGCCATTTTATATTACCCATATTCAAGTTCATACAAATCTACCTGGTCCTTTAGTAGAGGCCAATAATAGAGTTGATATCTTAGTGGCCTTTTCTTTGCAGAAGCCAAACAGCTACATTCGTTGACTCATGTTAATGCTAAAGGCTTAAAGAATAAATTCCAATTAAGCTGGAGAGAAGCAAAGACCATTGTTCATCATTGCCCCCAATGTTAAATGATTATCATGCCTGCTCAATCAGCAGGAGTCAATTGTCGAAGACTGAATGCCAATCAAATCTGGTAGATGGATGTTACATGTGTACCTTGTTTTGATAAACTTTCTTATGTTCATCTAACAGTAGATACTTTCTCTCACTTCATTTGGGCTGCATGCCAATCTGGATAAAATGCCACTTATGTTAAAAGGTACCTCTTTTCGTGTTTTGCACTAAAGGGAAAACTTCTACAAATTAAAACAGATAATGGACCAGTCTATTGTAACAAAATTGTGGCAAAATTTTTTTAAGAATGGAATTACCAACATTACTGGACTCCCATATAATTCTGAAGGACAGGCTATTGTTGAAAGAGCTAACAGAACCCTAAAAGATCAGTTACAAACACAAAAAGAAATTTAAAAAAGAGGGAGATAGGAATGGGGAATTATGCAACTCCTACAAATATAATAAAGTGCTTTTCATTTTAAATTTCTTAAATTATCCCCAAACACAGCCATTTATAGCCACCGAACAGCATTTCACAGGGAAACAATTGAGCCCAAGGGAGAAATATTTGGTATGGTGGAAAGATGTTAGAACTCAGCAATGGAAGAAAGGTGAAATTGTTCTACAGGGAAGGGGTTTTGCTCTTATTTCCGTAGGAGGCAAGTCTGATTTTGTGTGGTTCCATCGAGATTTATTAAGGTCAATCATGAACACAGATCAGAAAGAGCAGAAGATTGCCAGGAAAAAAAAGAGGCTGGCATACTCTCAGAGACAACTCAAGAAACTTCAGAGAATGATAGTCATTCCCCTGAAGAAGACCTGTGATACCCAACCACTAACATGGGGACATATGAAGGCTTTGCCCAACCAGACACGGATGTACCTGCTTAAGTCCCAGTTTCAGATGACTCCAGAAAATTACATTCTGGGGTTCCTGGCAGTAGTGGCAGTAGTGGTGAGTAGTCTTGTAGCTGCAGTGCCCACCACTGCTATTAGTCTGACAAATTTCACTTATTGGACTTATGTTCATTTTCTACTAATTAGTAAGACCTATATCTTTGGTAAAGTCACCTGTTGAAGTTTATTTGAATGAGCACTTGGATGCCAGGTCCTATCAATGACTGAATCCCTACACATCCAGCAGAAGAGCGTATAAAAATTAACTTGTTAACTGTAGGTTATAAGTACCCTTCTATTTGCCTTACAGCTATTAAAGGTTACATACCCATGGGCATTCAGGCATGGAAAATAGAAAACCCTGCTTACTCTAATGACACTTACAAGTTTCGATGTTGTCTCTGTCATTTTAAAAATTACCTAAGTGATGAATATAACCCTGTTACAGAGATATATGCTTCTCCCTTAAAGAATTTTAGTAAGAGGTTAAGATCCTGCTCTATTGAAATGCCTGATGGTCCTAGTCACTTACTAGGTGGTGGTAATCACCAAGGATCAACCTGGTTTTATCACAGATTGGGCTCCCAGAAGTTAGCTCTCAAATGATTTTTCTAGACAGGAAATGTGTGAGGAAAAAAACAAACATTATGACTTAGAAGCTTCATGCTTCTCATCCCTGTTTCCTTAAATGCATGTTTCTCTTTCTTTTCTTTCTTTCTTTCTTTTTTTTTTTTTTTTTGTGATCATGGTGAGTTTATTTCATCAATAGTTCAGTATCAATTGAATGAGTTATTATATTAACAGACTAAAGGAGAAAATGAAATATCAAATTAATACATAGATTAAAAGGCATTTGGTGGAGCTGAATATCCATTTAAAATAAGAACTTGTAACAAACTGGGAATAACTGGGACTTTTCTTTTCTTTTTTTAAATCACAGCTGCGTACATTAGTGCAATCAAGGGGTACAATGTGCTGGTTTCATATACAATCTGAAATGTTTTCATCTAACTGTTTAACATAGCCTTCATGGCATTTTCTTTTCTTTTTTTTTTTTCCAGTGGTAAGACAGAATTTTTTTACAGAAAACACTACAGCTCCTGGTAGAGACAGAGAACTCAAGTGGGGAGAGAAAAGCTCTCTCTATTTCTCTCCCGTTCTTTCCCCATCTCTCCCTTTAGGCTTTTAGTCTCCGGCTTGGCCAGGAAACGAATGAACACAGTCCCTTTCGCTGGGGGCAAGGTGAATGAATGTTTCAATGAATGGACACAGTCCATTCATGGAATTGAGGCCTAGGAAATTCACATGAAATTGACCTAGGCATAGGAAATGGGGGTTCGACATTTAGTCCTAAGTGTAAAGTGAAGAAGACACCAAGGCACAGGTGTCTCCTTGGCAGTTTT
>CAUYRH010151660.1:0-25372 GCA_963574655.1 Perodicticus potto
GCGCCTGCAGTCCCAGCTACTTGGGAGGCGGAGGCAGGAGACTCGCTTGAGCCCAGGAATTGGAGGTTGCTGTGAGCTGTGATGCCATGGCACTCTATCCAGGGTGACAGCTTGAGGCTCTGTCTCAAAAAAAAAAAAGAAAACCCAAAAGTGTGTACCAGGAACAGCTGGGTAGTTCAGATGGATCAGAGTCTGAGGTGTGAACGATGGAAGGGAGATGAGAAATTGACCACATATGCTAGGTAATTTACACATGTGCCATTTCATTTCACCTTTAAAATGGAGATAAGTAATTTACCCCAGACCCTCCTAAGTAGGTCAGGTATATCTTACAGGCAGCCCACCATACACACATGCACTGTGTTTTCCCTTGATGTCAAAATGGCAACTGGAAACAAAATACTGTTGTATTTCATGGAAGCTTTGAGGTGAGCTGATGGTCACAGGGAAGGAGCCTCAGAAACTATTGGATACAAGGCCTTTTGTTACCCAGGTGGGTTCTTCGTCCCTTTTCCCTTCATCTCCCTCATTTCTAGGGGGAGTTGGTTCTTACTGACTTACGCCTGGCTTCACATGTCTCAGTTGAATGTATTTCTGGAGTGACTCACCAGTTTAGTTTTTCATTGCACAAACATTGAGTGCCTTCCAGGTGCCAGGCCAATTTGTTTTGCCACCCAGTGGGGAAGAGAACAGCATTCCCCCAAAGCTTGATTTGGGGTAGTGCCATGTTAGAAACCAAAAGGGCTGGCTGGACAGTGTTTTAATTGTATTTCATTCTGTCACGTCTCATTTTTTGAAAGACCTCTTAGAATTCAAGTTTGCTCTGGCATAAGAAGATTGTCATTGGAAGAGGGACCTAAATTTGGGTCATCACAACTAATTGAGATCAAGGCTCCCATTTGGAGTCCCATCCCATCCATACTTGGGATTTGTGCTGTTTGGCAAGGCAGAGTGTTAGGTAAATAGGAGTCCAGTGATTCCTTCATCTAGGAGAAGTAGGTAACCTTGCGAAGAGGAGGAAAGATTAGGAATGGAGTTACTGGTAAGTGTCCCAGGCTGCTTGGTTAATTCATTCTATATCTCAGACAGCTAATGAGTACAGTAGAGGTGGTACCAGTTTGGCTGTAGCCTATTCTGCCCTGTCCTAGGTGGGTACTTAGAATTGTGGGCCTGGACCCAGGCCCGTGACCAGAGCTAAACCTATTGTGCCAAAGCTTCAAATCAGTTGTGTTGTAGATGAGCTGTATCTGGATGGTCAGAGCTTGAGTTGGGAAGAATGTTGAGTCCAACCTAATTCCATTTATTTATTCCCCATATTTACTGGGAAACTAATTGGCAGTCATAGACACAGATGATACCTTAGTGAACAAAACAGACAAAGTTTTTGGAATGTGGAGCTTAGCATTCCATTGGGAAGACAGACAGTAAACATGGGTAATATTAGAAAGTGCCAATTTGGGGGGCTGGAGGAGTACAGCAGGACAAGGGTAAGGGAGATCTGACTGTTGGGAGGGTGGGGCATGGAGTGTGTGTGGTATTGTGCTGTATGGAAAGGATCAGGGTGGGTCTGCTGGAGATACTGACCTTGGAGCAAAGGTTAGAAGTTGAGGGTGTGAGTCCTAGAGATTTCTGGGGAAAGAGCATTCTAGACAGAGGTAACAGTGTAATGGCTTGAAAGCTGGACAGAGCGAGCAGGGAGAAACACATAGAGGCTTGAGGGTAAGTAGGAGCCAAGTAGAGCAGGCCTTGTAGACAAGATTTTGACTTTATTTTTAAGTGAGATAGAAAGCCATTGGTGTGTGTTCAGCTGTGATATCTCTTCATTCTAAAGAACCACTTTGTCATCTTCCTAAAAACAAACTGTAGGGGAGCAAGTTAGGAGATAAGATCAAAAACTTCTGTAATAATCCAGGTAAAAGATGATGTTGGCTAGAAACAGTGGAACAAGGGAGGTGATGATTGGATTTGGGGTGTATCTTGAAGTCAAGCCATCTGATTTCTTTCTGAATTGCATGTGAGGTATTTGAGAAAGAAATTAATGATTCCAAAGTTTTGGCCTAAGCAATTGGAAGTTGTCATCAAGTAAGATGGGGAAGACTTTAGGAGGTATAGGCTTGGCTGGAGAAAATTGGGTTTTAGTCATCTGAAAGTTTGGTGTGCCTAGTTAAAGTCCAAGTACAGATATAGAGTAGGCAGTTGGGGTTCAGAGGAAGGAGATTGCCAAGTACTGGAGTGGGTGCAGACAGGAGGGCAGAGGACTGAGCTCTGAGTTGTCCAACACTGAAGTCGACAAGAAGGAAAGAAGCCAGAGATGGGAAAAGACATCAAGCAGCTGTGACATTCTGCCTGCAGTTTGAGCGAGGTGAATTGACTGTTGGACTTAGGGAATAGTCATGAAAGTTCATGGGCAGTTTGGGTGGTGAATTGGGGTGGGGAGGTGCCCTAACTGGAGTGGATTTGAGAGGCAAAGAGAAGATGAATTGGAGTAATAGACCCATAATTTTCAAAGTTTTTGGTCTGAAAGGCTCTTTACACTCTTGAAATTATGGACTCCAGAGCTTTTGATTTGAATTATATCTGGATATCTGCAGTATTAAATATGAAAACAAATGTTTTAAATGTTCCCTTCAAATGAATGAATAAAAGTAAACCAGTTACATGTTATCATGAATATATTTTATGTAATAACTAGTTTTTTTTAAAAAAACTGAATAAAGTGGCGTTTTATGTTTGCAGAGCTCTTTAATATTTTAATAGCCAGCTGGAGTCTCATTTGCTTCTGCATTATAAGCTGGTACCGTGTCACTCATCATGTAACTTCTGGAAAACTCCATTGTATAGTTATGAGAGAATGAAAGTAAAAAAGATAATGTCCTCTTGGCATTATGAAAGAGTTTGGCTTCAGACTCTCAAATCAGATTACATTTTGTAGATGACTCTTTGTGAGAAACTTTGCTGTGTAGAGGAGCTGAAAAAAGGGTGATAGCTGGAGACCCCAAATGAAGGAGATTGCTCCTTCAGGGTCCCAGATAAAGGAAAGGACAGAATTTGTCCATCCTGATTCCTAGCCCACTTTCGTGGCATAAAGTCCAGCCGCAGATAGTAAACACACGTGAGCACGGTACCAACGTCATGAAGAAATACTTCAGTAATCTAGGATTACCGAAATGTAGATTTCAGAGTAACATTTAAGTCAGGGCTAAGAGGTTTGGTTTTGCAAAAATAAAAGGAAAAATACTTTGGGTTGCAAACTTGGGATTTCCCTGAAAAGATAGTTGCCTGCTGGCATAGTAGGAGTGCAGGGATTGAATCCCTTGTCTGGTTTACTGGCCACGTGGTCTTAGGCAAATTATTTTACCTGTCTAGGCCCCAGTTTTATTATCCATAAAATAGAGTTCATACTTATCTTATTGAGGTAGTTGGGGGAATCAGACAAGGTTGTGAAAGTGTGTTATATACATGGTCAGAATTACATGGTATACAGTAGAATTTCAGATTCACATTGACCTACAGTGGAGGTGTTGTCTTCTGTTTCCCTCCAAAGATGGTGGTCTTTAGTAGCCTTGCTTCTAAATCTAAGTTGCAGTCAGGGCCACCCTGCCCCATTACTTCTTCCAGAAAAATGTATCTGTGTTTAAAGGGTACTCAATGGTGGGTCTTATTTCCCCCTTATTTGTCACTTTGGGAAGATATTGAATAATTTGTTATGGTTCCAGCTAGCCATAAGCTTTACCCCAGCAGGAAGCCAGCCAAACTGATGTCCTAGGTGCCACCGCCCCATGTGTTACCAAGGAGAGTGTTGTGGGATGAGGGAATCTGCATTGAGGGCCAAGTCTACTGTCTGATACACAAACCTCTGTTACTAGGGCCTTTTGAAGCCAAAGCCCTTGAATGACATCTTTTTGGAGTGGGCAGCTAAGGCCTGCTGAAGGAAATCAGATGTTGATGTGACCTCAAGGGGTCACAGAAAATATTTTGTGCTCCATAAACGATATTGGTAGCTGTTTTGTTGAAGTAATAGATATTATTTGTCCCTGGGGTCCAAAAGATATAGCTGTAAGCTAACATGTTAGGTGACCTGGTTCGGTCCTTGACATGGGCTGCAGGTTTTGCTTTTTTGTTTTGTTTTATTTAAGGTTTTCCCCTTGAAGTCCCCTGACCTCTCGTGCATCCCTAATGCTGTTACAGGGATTCATATTCCTTTTCAGTTTATCTGACAGACAACAGCTTATTTGCCTGTTGAAGTTGCAGAAGCCAATTCATTTACCAAATTGCTTCCTTTTGGCTGGGATCATACCCAAATTATGTCACACTGTATGTAGTGTCAAGTTAATTAGTGATACTAAAAGGTGGAAGAGAAATGCTTAATTAAAGTGGTTAGATTTAAACAGCAAAGTCTTCAAAACAGAGGCCCTGGAGGATAAATTAAGGAATGCTTTTAGGTGAGAAACTGGGACCCCAAGACTAAGATAGGTCTCCAGGTCCCTTCTGAGTATGATTTTGAGCCCTTGCCTCACAGCTTTCTTGTGGGAAGTAGGAGCATGAGTCCATGAGTGGGACTTAGCTCCTGGGTGTGAAGACCCCACCACCACCTGTAGCCTAGTCTCCTGAGTTGCAGGTGCCTATCTGAAGAGTATGGTGGGCTAATGGGCTGTGAAGAAGGGTGACAGCACCAAAATGACCACAGATGATAATGGTGATGATTATTGGTTGTCCCTGGGCTAAATGCTTTATAACTGTTA
This sequence comes from Perodicticus potto, assembly GCA_963574655.1. NCBI lineage: Eukaryota > Metazoa > Chordata > Mammalia > Primates > Lorisidae > Perodicticus > Perodicticus potto. The sequence continues at coordinate 4,743 of CAUYRH010151660.1, forward strand.
CTTTATTTACTTCTTTTCAAGTAAATTCCTGTAGGTTGCAGAGCTAATAAGGGGCAAACCTTGGATTTGAATCCAGAACTAAGTCCATGGCTTTAACCAGTGTGGTGGATTGCTTCAGTGATTGACTTATCCATAAAATTAGAATGTTTTGTAATTGAATTCAACAAGCACTTGAGCCTGAACTTAGATGGGATTTCCTGCTCACCTACCCCTGAGTATTCTGAGGTGAGTGGCGTGGACATGGTGCAGCTGGCGCTTAGTGGACTTGTAGTAGGAGGGAGGTCCTCCGCTACTCTGCAGAGTTGAGAGTGTGCTGAAGAGCAGCCAGGTAGACCAAAGGAAATATAAGCAAGAAAAGTTCCTATTCAGATGTTGTAATGCCACGGGGCTGGAGTCAGTGGTTTGGTTCTGTGCCCCAGAAGTTGATCCCAACTTTGGAGCCTTTAATTGCCAGGAAGGAAGATGGGAGAAGGGAAAAGCTAACCTGTGCCTTGAAGAGGTTATTAGAACCTGAAGAATGGGATTTTATTTAAAGCATAGAGATCTTTGGGCGGGGGGGGGGGGGGGCATGTGTGTTTGTTGACTATTGGTTCTTAGATTTAGGGCGAACTAAACCCCCTGAGCCTCTTTTTGAGTCACCCTGTCTCACTTAGCACTTCACAGAACCTGCATGAGGGGGAAGGATTGGGAGTGAAGCTTCAGAATGTTTAGTTCTTTTTTCACCCCAAGCAATTGAAGCTCAACCTTCAACTATGAAGACCATGGTGGCTCTAGATACCCGTACACAAAGAGACCTGTCCCTTGGGGCCAGGTTTCTCCACTCGTGTTTTCTGAGGAGTTTACCTCCCCAAGTGTGGAGGCCGGTATTTTCGTAAGGCCCATGCGGCTCCCCCATGGCCTGCTGTTGCCATCTCTTGATTGTTTCTGCTGCATCAACAGCGGGAAGCTGAGCTGTCAGTTATGTAACGGGGCTGATGGCCCCTAGGGATAATCTGTCCCTTGTAGCTCTTCAGGACGAAAGCATCCATGAGGGGACAGGCCTGCCTGGGGGCTGTTGACGTCAAGGCCCAGTTGCTGCTCACATGTTCTTCCTCCGTGGCATTCTTGGCTCCACCTAACCTAGATAGCATCCCTTTGGGCAAATCAAAGTGGCTGTTGTGATCATCCAGCTGTGAGCAAAGCTGCCTGATGGTTCTGGGTCCTTCCAACTCCCATTTCTTCTTACCCTGGAGGACACAAAGACACTCTCACCAGCATAATAGCTTCTGGTTATCAAAACCTGCCTTGAGGGACCCTCTGACTTGTGCAAGGCAGAGACCTTACCTTTTTATCCCTACCCCTGAAGTAAGGACTTGATGTATGTTATCCCACAACATCTGCATGAGTATTCTGTTATTTGCCTTCATTTCTGCAGAAGAGGAAGCTGGGAATCACTTTCCTAAGATTTTGAGAGTCAGGGTTTGAAACAAGGTATACCTTGCTGGAAATTCTATTTTGAGGCAGTGGTGGCCCCTCAGATGTGAGTATCCAGGGCTGCTGTGGGTGTCCTCTGCAGTGTGGCCAGGCATCTTAGCACAAGCATGCTGCAACAGGGCCACCAGCCACTCCTTTAGGTGACATCAGCCTGAATGGTGCTTCCTCTTATGTTGAACTGATACAGCCCAAACACAGGCACAAAAGGCAAGGCTGGGATAGCGAGGTGCCTGAATAACCAAGGGTGATGCAATAGGCAGAAGCCACACAAGCAGAGGTAAAAATTACCAAAAGATGTGAAAGTGGGAGACCCAGACATACCTCAACCCACCAGTTGCAGGGAGAGTCTCAGGTACTGAGGGATGCTGTCACCACAACAGTTCTGGCACCAGTATGAGGAAAGGGCTGAGAGGAGCTGGAGGCATCCTAATTGTAGTGCTGGTGTTCTTGAAGAAGCCAAGCCAAGTCAGACTTGGCAAGAATGCTTCGGGCATATGGCAGGCAGTAGCCTGGTGGTGGAATTGATCATTTGTACCCCAGTGTTGTCCCCATGACAAGACATGGACACTGGACACTGAATTGTAGTAGGTTGTGGCCCAGGAGAGCTATAAGAAGGCTGGAGAGAGTGGAAGAAAGCCTTCATGGGGTGGTGGTGGTGACTGGGGCTGGTTCTTGAAGGCAGGTTTTAGGGGTTCCTTGTGAACAGGTCTGATGTGAAGAGGCTTTGTTAGCTGTATAGTACTCTCAACTGCAAGAGGAAATTCTAGCAGCAAAATCTCTAACAGGGCCTGGGGAGAGTGCCCAAGGTGTTCTGTCTTGATAACTAGGGCAGCAGCAAACGGCTCGCAGCCCTGTGTTCATTTCCACTAGTGAGTCCTCTGTGGCATTGCGAAATCAGAGGGAATGGAGATCTCCTCCAGCATCTGCAGAATTCAGGGATGGCAGACCTTAAAACTGCCAACCAAGTTTAAAATAAATCAATATCATAAAACACTGCAATGAATTTCCCAACTTTAAAGGAATTTCACTTTCAGTTAGAGGTGCCAGGGGAAAGCTATAACTCAACCTGCATTGTACACAGGTCAGAACGCTGTATTTTGTTTCTTTGTTAAAGAAAGTGACGCCTAGGGACTTGGAAGAAATGGATTAGAGCCACCCAGGCACACACCATAGGGCGTAGTGAAGGGATGAAAACACCACTATTATTCCAGGCTGCAAATAGGGTCTTGGACACAGAGTCTTGGGAGGCAGTCTTCTGAATGGTAACTTTGATTTTTTTCCTGAATTCGGAGCGTGGTACTGTAGCAGTGATGGGAAGCAGGCCGGCTTTGGTATATATCACTAAGGTTTTGGTGTTGATCATCTATTTTAATGGGAGAATTGCAAAGATGATGTGAGCCAGTTGACTTACCCTGCATTTACCTCCGCCTTTTTGGGAAAAGGAAACCCTTAACCATATGTAGCACCCCTTTGTTTTTTCTTTTATGCTCTTTTCATATGTGCCCATGACATGCCTTCCCAGAAAGCTGAAGTTTAGGGCAAATCTAAGGCGTGGAGGAGCAGTTTAGTGTTGTCAGATCTTGGCAGATTGCATGGGCATAACCAGCACAGCACAGCCTTATACCAGACAGACAGAACTGGAAGTCACAAGTAAAGACTCATTTGTTGTTAGTAACCAGATTGCATCTTGGACCTGATGAATGTTTGGAAGGAACCCTTGGTTTGCACGGAGCAGCAGAAATGAGTGTGGATATACCACACCCCAGACAAAACAGGCTGACTTTTACCTTTAAAAAATATAATAGTGGGGGTTTAGGCCAAGTGCCTAAACCGAACTCTGATGTCAACACTGACATAGTCCAGGAGTCCTCTTCCTTCCCCTGCCCTCAGAGGGTCTGGGCCCCAACAAGTATAGCTAGAAAAGCCTCCAGAGAGCACATATCTCCCTGCTGCCGCTCTGGAGTCTGTAGCAGGGCAGCGTCTGTGGCTAGAGTGCCAGATTCCTGCCTGCTCTCAGAATTGAGTTGGGACAGAGAGCAGAGCCAGATCCAGCTGAGAGTCTTCTATAGCCTAGTGACATGACCCGGGGTGAAGTTTAAGTGTTGTTAGAAGATTGCGGAAATTTTATCAGTGGCAGGCACCAAGGATGTCATGAGTAGGAGTTTTCTACTTAAATGGAGAGTTTGTGCTATGATTGTGGAAGTATCTTCAAGCTCTGGTCACAGCTCCCTGTAAATCCCACCTCCAACGTACAGTGTCAGTGAGGCAGGAACCTTAGCTCCCTCCAGCAGCATCACCTGGGAACTTGCTAGAAATGTGTGTTTCTAGCTCTGCCTCAAACTCGCTAAATTGGAAACTGGGGAAGGGTATTTTATTTAGCCCTCCAGGAGATGTTCTTGAACACATAAGCTTAATAACTGCTCTAGCAAAGAAGGGCAAAGGCACAGTCAGCCCCCCTGCTGTCTTTTAAACATGCAGACTTCTGCCATCACCTTGTACCCCTTTAGTCCCAGCTGCTGTACCTCCATAGGTAATTCTGTTGATTACCCAGCAGTGTGACTTGGAGCAGGTCACTCCTCTCTGCACCTTGGTTTCCCCATCCAGAGAACCAGGGTACAAGCAGGACCAGTCCTGTCGCCTTTATCCCTGTTCCCTCAGCCTTGCCATGTTCCTAGTTACAGGGAAGTGGTTCTAGGACCCAGGACAACCGACTGGAGCTTGGACCCTCTTAAGGAACATATCTTTAGGATGATGTGAGGCCCTGTGGCCTCCTCTTCCCGGGAGAAAAAACCATTTAACTTTTTCTTGGGCGTCCTTGGCCTGAGGAAGTGGACTTCTGGGTCATAACAATAGTAAATGTCTAAGATGATCTCAGATGAACACTGTCAGGGTAATGGTGGGATCCCTGTGAAGTCAGAATGGTAGGAAGGGAGCTCACCTGTAGAAAAGGGGGCGGTTGAGGGGTAATGGGGCATAGAGACTAGGGACACCCTGTGACACACATGCAGTCACTAAGTCCCTAAGTGGAGTTCTTACACATGGCTTTTAGTCTTGTCTAGAAAATGTCATTTCTCCATTGCGCAGGCATGTGTTAAGCACCTGCTGAGAGCCTGGTTTGGGCCGTGGAGATGAGGATAATTCCTGACCTCAGTCTGTTAAACCTGAGGCATCTCTCTGAGCCTCAGAGTCTTCGTTTGTAAAGTGAGGATGCTAACACTTACCCCATAGGATTGTCATGAGGATTAAGTGGAACATTAACGTAAAGCTAGCATAGTCCTGCTGGCCTTTCACACCAGTTCTTGGCCAAGCTGGTAGCAGAGATATAATTAGCATCTTGGAATGTGAGCAGGTTCATGTGCTTCCCACCCTGCCCCACCAGTTAAAAAGGAAACACACACCAGAGGAGGCCTATTAATTGGATTGCCTACGTACCGGGCACTGTGGTGGGTGCTTCTAACACATGGATGCCACCCTTGAGGCACTTAGACCTCAGTTTGAGAGATACATTCTACAAGAATGCTGTAGATACAATTTCAATCACATATGGATAACAAAAATAGCAGTCAGATGGAGTCTTTCTGAGGAAGTAACACTAAAGCTGAGACTCGAAGGAAGAGGCACCTGCCAGGCAGAGGGGGAAAGAGCTGTCCTTGAGAGGGAGCGACCAGGAGGAGAAGGGGGCCTGATCAGGCCAGACCTTATGGGTCATGTTGGATCATTGACCATTAGTGTGCATGTATAGGGGATCAGTGGCTGCTGTGACAGGTAAAATTGGAGGGAGGCAGGCATGGAAACATGGAGCCAGTTAGGAGGCTGTAGCTATCTGGGTTGGGGGGATGGTAATCGGTGAATGAATTCCTGGTGCCTTGGAGGGTTTCTCTAGGGCTCTCAAATGGACTGAAGTATGAAGGTGAGGAATGGGTGGCTCAGAGATGGCTCCATTGTCTGTGACTTGAGTAACTGGGCAGGCCGGGTGGAGCCCTTAAAGAGATAGTGAACAATGCAGGAGGAGAGGGTTTGGGAAATGAGAGCCTACATAAGAGTATGTTGGTTGTATGGGCACAAGACCATTCCCTCTTCCTGCATGGGTGTTTGTGGTAAGTTGTGTATGTTTGGCAGGGGCTTCTTGGAGGACTTACATTTCAATTTTGGTGTCAGACAGAGTGCATGGAAGGGCCCTTTAGACTCCAGGGCTGTGTTCCCAGCCTTTATTTGATGGCCAAGTCTCTCTGCATTTTGTTCTTCCCTTTCTAATCACCTTTCCATTAGGTGTCTGATGTGCCTGGCTATTTATTCCATATCTTTATTTGCCTGTGTACTCTGCTATAATTGTCTTAAGAAAACGGCGTTTTGGTGGGGGGTTTTTGTATTGTTTTGCTTTTTAGCTGAAAACCTGTGCAGGGTCCTGTCACATGGGCAGCCTGGTGATTCTGTCATGGGGCAACTTTCTAGTGTGCATCTCTCTTTTTTTTTATTTTTACTAGTTATATAACCTCAGGACCATGATTGCTGGCTGTAAAATTGATTTTGAGAACTACTTTAATTTGTAAATTGAGGAATACTTTCTATTTTGGGTTAAGAAAAGTACAGGGAATGGAGGCAGGGGGAGGTCTGTGGTCTCAATTGCCTTCAGGCTTCTAAATGCAAGTACCAGGAGCTGAAGGAGGGGTGGCCCCTTCAGCTTTAATTTGACATTCAGCCAGTGGGGAAGGGGCTTCAGAGTCACTCTGAATTCAGCTATCCAGTCACGCCTGGGTTTGCCTAATACAAGTATATAGGGCATAGGGTGGAGTCTGGCCCCACTGGCTATTCACCAGACCCCTTCCCTGGAACATAGGGGAACTTAGGTTTTTTTGGGCCCTTCATTTAGCAGATGCTTACTTGAGAGTCTCTGGAGCTCTCTGCATTCACTATGCAGTCGTGTGTGGCTTAACGATGGGGATACAGTCTGAGACATGGGTTGCTAGGTGATTTTTGTCTCATGGATATCATTTGTACTTAGCCAAACCTAGATGGGATAGCTCACTTTATGTCTAGGCCATATGTTGTGGCTAGGTATGGCTCCTAGGCTACAAACCTGTATAGCATGTTGCTGTACTGAGTACTAGATAAAAGATAAAATAGTACATCTGTGTAGGGTAACATACTACGAATGGAGCTTGCATATAGGTTCTTCTGGGTGACCCAGTGAGTGGTGAGTGAATGTGAAGGCCTGGGACGTTGGTATGCGCTACTGTAGACTTTCTAAACACAGTACATGCAGGCCACACTACATTTATAAAAAATATTTTTCTTTATTCGATAATAAATTAGCTTCCTGTAATGTTTTTGCTTTATAAACTTTAAGTTTTTTTTACCTTTCTATTCTTCTGTAATAATACAGCTTAAAACATGGCTGTATAAAATTCTTTCTTTATATCTTTATCCTGTGTTCTTCTACTTTAAAAACTAAAAATAGAAACTTTTAACTTTTTTGATTAAAAATTAAGACAAACACCCAGTAGCCGAGGCCTACCACGGGGACAGGATCATCAGTATCACTGTCATCCACCTCCATGTCTTGTCCTTGGAAGGTGTTCAGGGGCAGTCACAGGCTTGGAGCTGTCATCTGTTATAACAAGTTTTCTTTTGGAATATCTTCTGAAGGGCCCGCTTGACTGTTTTACAGGTACTTTTTTTTCATCAGTAGGAACACTGAGTATAAGTCTAAAATCATGGAAAGTATAATATAGTAAATGCATAAACCAGGAAGATTGTCATGATCAAGTACTGTGTACTGAACATAATTATATGTGCTAGACTTTTAAATGACTGGCAGCACGGTGACTTTGTTTACACCAGAGCCACCACAAACACGGTGAATGTGTTGCACTGTGACAGACGTTATGATGGCTGAGATGTCAGCAGGCAGCAGGAATTTTTTTAGCTCCATTATAATCTTAATGGGGCCACTGCTATAGTATATGTGCCTCATTATTGATAGAAATGTTATGTGACACATGACTATTTGTTTTTGGATAGGCACAAGCCTGGTACAACCTAGAGTCTTATCATGGCAAGGCATAAGAGGGAAGGTGAGGTTGTCCCCTCCCACCCCCCGAACTTGCCACTGGCAGCTCATTTGCCCTTGGCCAACTCAAGGGCTAGAGCTCCCGTGCCTATGCTCTTATCTGCCGAGCTACCAAAGAGGACATCTGAAAAAGTCCATAGTGGCATGGCAGTGTCTCGGTGCCACTGGAGCTCAGAGAGGGTTTCTGTTGAAGTAGTGGCAAAACATAGGCTATGTCACTTAGGGTGGACCTTGGCGGAAGACAGGTGAGGGTATTTTCAGTAGGGGACACAGCACGAGTGAAGGCAAAACAGTAGAATATGTGGAAGAGCCTTGAATGTCAGACTGAGAAGGATGAACTTCATGCTGCAAAAATGATGAGGTTGGCGGGTGGGGGTGTGGAAGGTGAGTTAGTAATGGTGAGGGGAGAACCATCAGCCCCCCAGGGAAGGAAGACGAGATGCCACAGGGACACACGTCTCCAGAAGACATGAGGGAGGCTGAGCATGTGAAGGCAGACAGGGCGACAACTGGAGAGGAAAGCAGAAGCCCTCTGCTTCTGTGTTGGTACACTGCTCTAAGGGACTTGCTGTTGGACCTGATGGAGTGGTAAACCAAGGTTTAAACTGCGACTCTGCCACTTGCTGGCTGGGTGACTTCAGGTCACCTACCTTATCTGGGGCTCCATTTCTCTGTCTAATGCGGAAGATGCTGTTGACTATATCTGGTGCACTGGGACAGAGTGAGGACTAATAAATGATGGCTCTGTGGAGTGCCCTCATCCTGCTGTCTTGTTTTTGCCAAATCCTCATAGGCTAATCATGCATTTTCACTTTGCCTCCCTAACAACTTGTAGTACCCTTCCTTCCCCTGAGGATTTCCAATCCCCTTGGCAAGTGCCCCCCAGTGACTTTCCCTTGGCGTGCTGGGCTTTGGACTGGTTGCCATAACCAGAAGTCCATATGGATCACTTCAGGCATGACCTTGTTTTAGTCTTTCCTTTTATAACCACAAATTGTCTTGCCCCCTTGTGAAAGAGTGACCTCTCCTTTAGCTAGTCATGGCACCTTAGACATCTTCCTCCTGGCAAAGCACCCCCAGGTCTGCTAATCACAGTAGTCACAGCTGAACCTATCTCTTTGGGGACCAATTGAGGCAGCTGGCAGCTTTTATTTCAACCCTACACTTAATAAGTTGAGGATAGAAATTAGTTAGGGTATCCACATAGCTAACTGCCAATTATTGAGGCTGTTTCTAGAGACAAATAGTTCCCTTTAGTTGGTCTTGAGTTACACCCAGTATGTGTTTATTAGTTAAAGTGCTTAGGGGACACCACCAACCCTATGGCCCTATTAGCCTCTTGACTTCCAAGGCCAGAAATATCTGGTTTAAATGGGACTGGGTTCTCAGACAGAGGATGACTCAGTATGCAGCCTCACTGCGGACACCTCCAAATCTGACTCAGTGGTCTTGCCCAGTGTTTCTTCTTTTTGTGTATTTGGCAAACTTTTTCATACTAGCAATTTTGGCAGTACACTCTGAGGAATCAAGAAGTTTAAAACTGGGCGGTGCCTGTGGCTCAGTGAGTAGGGCGCTGGCCCCATATACTGGAGGTGGCAGGTTCAAACCCGGCCCCGGCCAAAAAAAACAACTGCAAAAAAAAAGAAGTTTAAAACTATATTAAACAAGTCTCCATATCTAAGCTTGCTGCACTGCCCTGACGCAGCTTCCTGGCGCACTGATGTCTGTTTAAGGCAGTATAGTATCTTGGTTTTAAGCTCTGCTCATACCTTTTCTCTCAGTATGTCGTGCCCTGGATATGCGCCAGGCCTGCCACTCCTTGCTGCAAGAGTGCTTCCCCTTCCTTGTGCTAAGTGGCTTGTGGCTCAAACTGAAACTGAAAATCCGTAATCCCTTACATACCTCCTTTCTCCGCCCCACTCTGAAGATGCAAGAGGGTAGTGAGTGGCATAGCATATAATGGTAGAAAAATAGCAGCTTCAGAGTTGGCCACAGTCCCAGCTCTGTCCCTTCCCAGCTGTTGGCGTCTGGAGAAGTGACCCAGCTTTCTGAGGTGAGGATGAGCCTCCTTCTCCACACCCGGCTTGTTGGGAGGTTTGCTGGGTATTCGTGCAGAGTACTGGGCATCGAAGAAGGAACTGAACTAAAGGCAGTTATTTTTTATAACCATGTTTTTGTGTTAAAACATGTCATGTTGAATGAATGATTCTTTTGAGTCCATAAAGTAATTTTTATTGCTGCTATGTGTTAACTCTCAGATTCTATCAGTCACCTGGTATTTGAGCTCCTTCTGAAACCCCACACTGCATAGTAACGTGAGAGGCCTAAGAGAAGCACGAGACGACCCTGTCCTTGGAGGCTTGTAGTCTTAAGGGTAGTAAGATAGAAGTTTGCAGCAGAGTTGTGGGGGCTGAGGCCCTATGATACCTGCTTATGGGACAACAGAGAAGATTCATGTAGAGATTGGGTCCTCTTGGCAAGCTTCCCAGGGGAGGTGTGTGGAGGGGATCTCAAAGGATGCATGTGATCTGACAGGGGTGCGGTGCGGTGGGGTGGGGCAGGGTTCACCAGACCAGCAGTTGCTGAGGCCCAAAGCAGAAAGGAATCTATCTCAAGAGAAGACTGACGTGAGGCCAAGTCATCTTGCCCAGAATTTTTGCCTGAGCAAGTGACTGAGATTTTTGTGGGGTTTTGTATTTTTTGGATGTGATTTAAAGCTGCCATCATATCCTGTTAAGTACCTCCTGTGTGCCTCACAGTGCCCATTACATAGACCATTGCTGGTCTTTGTACCCAGCAAAGTAGACAGTTCCTCATTTTAAGTTGAGAAAACTGAGATTTGGGTAGCCTTGACTTGATAAAGGTCAGAGCTAGTCATTCGTAGACTTGGGATACAAATTTTGGATCTTTCTACTCCAAAGCCCTTGCCCTTAAGAGAGTACCAGCTCTTTAACACTCCCCCCACTTTCAGGACCCGCTCCTGAGCATCTTCCTGTGGCTGAGCCACCTTGGTGTGGTCTCCTGTCAGGGCTCACAGACCATCAGGCATGGCCCTGTGGTCTTCCAGATTGTTGTGGGCTGCTGTGAGACTCCTGTTCCCCCTTGCCCTGGTACCATTCCCCTTCTGTACACTGAAGCCTGAACTAAGTATATTGCCCCGTTTGTCGTCTCTACCCCTACTCCTACTGTGACAACAGGCACGCTTACAGCCCAGGCGTCCTTGTTTTTGCCCTACTTTAAGCTTCACGTTGCGAGCTCAGCCATGAAGAGTGATGCATCAGAACACGTGGGTCCCTGGCCTCAGTGCCTCTGACTGATTGGAATAGACAGCAGTGCTGGCTCCCTCCCCCCCCCCCCCCCAGGGCTGGCATGTCGATGTCGGAGTGTGAGAAGCCACATGCTTGGGGGTACTAAACAAGTGATGAGTGACTCATTTGGAAGCTAACCCTAGAGGAAGGAGAGGACTGTCCTCTGCACCTGTGGTGCCTGCTTGCTTCACCGCACCCTATGCTGGAAATGAACTGAGTCTTGGTTTGCTTATCTTTAAATGAGGATAACTCCAACGTGGTCCTTTGGACAAGGGAGGCATTGCGTTTTATGCCTTGCGTGGCGTCATTAGGTATAGTGGTAATTAATACCACTATGCAGGTCTGGGCAGGAGGGGCATTTAGGTGAGAGTGAGTTCTTGGCTACCCACCCAGTAATAGTTTGAGTTTACACTGTGCTTTTTAGACTATGAATATGCCAACAAGATGGCTTTCTTTTCTGTTAACTAGATCCAAGTGGCAGAATAGAATAGAGAAAACTGGGCTTTAGGTTTGAATCCCAGACAGCCACTTTACATTCACATGGCCACTTGCAATCTTTTGCAACTTGCTAAGCAGTCTCCGAGACCAAAATCCCTAAGCTCTGGAGAGGACTTCTTTATACAGATAAATGTACCTGATGTCCCCTCTATCTTAAGAGGTACCCAGTGCCACTCTGAGCCCTGCAGACCAATGTGTGAGCTTTCTTGACAGTGCCACTGGCCACCTGGGGTACTGGCCCACCCCTTCTACCAGTAGCTGTGATGCTCTGGTGCAGTACCACAGAATAGATTCTAGCAACAGCCAGGTCGTATTGCAGAGTTCTGGGTTCCTAGGCTCATTCACATGGGCTTCAAAATGATTTAGGTGTGAACAGGTTGGCAAGTGCTGAGGATACTTCTGCCACTGTGTGGCTGTCCCTGGGGCTGTCATTGTAATGGTGGGGCAAAGGCTTACATCCTTCTGAGTGGGGACCAGAGAGCTGCCCTCCACTGCCTTCATTCTCTCATCTCCATATTCAGGGAAATTCCTGAATTGAGTCTTGACTGAATTAATCTATCCTCAAGAAAGGATAGATTGTTCAGTCTGACACCCTAAGAATCAAAGTGACCACCGACACGTGTAATAGCAAGATAGATCTTGCCCCACTCTTTCCTGGTGCTATGGTAGACAGTTTACTAGCAGGCCCCTAAAGGGTAAAGAATGTTGTCTTCGTTTTCAAGAAAGGAAGCTCAGACCGTAGAAATGTCTAGTAAGTGGTAGAACTTGGAATTTTTTCTTTTTCTTTTCTTTTTTTTTTCCTTATCTGAGGTTGAAAAGAGCTTGGATTTGAACCCAGGACTGTCTGCCATAAAGCCTGTATGCCTCCCTGATAGAGCACTGGGGTGAAGATGCTGAGTTTACTGTAGTCTTAAACTGTATGACTTCCAAGAAATGTGGTCACCCAGCTTAATTCTGTAAGACAGTACAATTTTAAAAGCCTAGGGAAGGGAACAATTTTTGAAGCCATTTTCATTAACTTTCATCATCATTTCATCAAAAAAATGACATTTTAGGGCCAGGTACAGTGGTGCACACCTATAATCCTAGTACTCTGAGAGGCTGAGGCAGGTGGATTGCCTGAGTTCACAGGTTCGAGACCAGCCTGAGCCCCCGTCTCTAAAATTAGCTGGGCATTATGGTGGGTGCCTCTGGTCCCACCTACTTGGGGGGCTGAGACAAGAGAATCACTTGAGCCCAAGAGGTTGAGATTGCTGAGAGCTATGACACCACGGCCTTGTACTAAGGGTAACAGTGAGACTCTGTCTCAAAAAAAAAAAAAAAAAAGACACTGTGACACCAGTAAAGTAGGTGAGTCATATTCTCTTAGAATAAGAAGTAATCCTTTATTCAGTGTGTTTCGTGCCTGTAGTTTGAGGAATGGGGAAGGAAGTGGGCCTGTCGAGCCTTCATCCCCAGCCCGTCCTCCTGTTCCCTGCTCACCTCAGCTCTCCCCAGCTCCTGTTCTCCAGGCTGCTGAAGGCCTTGATGGGAGCAGTTTGGTTGCTCTGTCTCCTCAGACCGGTCATTTGTTTGGCCCACAGAAGACCTTGCTGAAAGGCTGTTCACTGCCAGGTTGGCACTACATCCCTCTTTGTGCCCTGAGCACCAGACCTGTGTACAGGCACCAAAGCCAAACCTTCCATGAGCCTTTTTCTGGGTGAGTCTATTTATAAATGAAGAGATGAAATGGATTTTAAATTCCACTTAAGTTCTTGTCTCTCTAGGAAAGGACTTTACAGTACACAGTTACATGTCAGCTGTAGGGGCTTCGGAGTGAGACTGCCTTTGGGTTAAACCCTTCTCACTGCCACTTACCAACTACGTGGCTTGTCTCTGAGCTACCATTTCCTCATATAAGACTCAGTGACAGCTCTTTCCTTACAGTGTTGCTAGGGTGAGCTGAGGGAGTCGATATAAAACACATGATTTCCTTTTGAGACACCGTGGTTGTATATACTACACAATGCAGTATAGAAGGGCTGAAAGTTGCCTTACTGAGTTGTTAACCTCCAAAGCACTTAGAACTTAGCTGGCACATATTAACTGCCCAATAAGTAATTGCTGTTGTAATTGTAAAGAACTAAGAAGACAGGATGTGCTGAGAGACCTTAGTCTAAAAGTTGAAATAAGAAAGGTAAGGATTGCCAGCAAACCTTCCCAGATCCACTAACCCCTTGTGCCCCAAGGACCATGTCAGACGTGCACTCTCAGAACCACTGGCTGAGCACTAAATGAAGATTGTGTCAGAGTGCAAAGAATTTGGGCAGTGAGGCTGGGGGAGTTTGGATTGAGTGCTAGTTTTGCAGCTCAGCAGCCTTGTCCTTGTGACAACCAGAAAGTTGTTTCATCTCTTAATCTGCGCCTATTCCCTTGTTCGAACTGGCCAAATCAATCCTCGTAATAATCACAGACATATGCCACAGCTATTAATTGCAGTTTTGCCACATCACCATTTTTCATTATCCTTGGTTGGTGTGGTTGTGCCTTTCTGTCTTTAGAGGTAGGAGTTCCCTGAGAGGAGTGAGACAAGCCCTGGTTGAAGCTGGTAACCAGGAAGTCGGGCCATAGCGCAGGCAGTCAGGGAGCTGAGACTGGCTTCCGCTAGGATGACGTTCAAAAGCCTGAGGTCCCTTCAGGGGCCCACCAGGGCTGAGACCTATGCTCTGTATTGTGCCAACCAATGCCTGGGAGACTTTGTGGTCTGAGCCTTTCCTGTTCATAGCTGTAGAAGGGACTTCTAGTAGGTTCCAGTGAGCATCCTGCACCTTCTCTGATGGGAGATGGCAGAGGAACCCAAAGCCAGGGTTCTCTTTGTAATAGAGAACCTGTTTGTTTTCCTTCTCACTGCCCAAAAGGGAGAACAAGACTCAGACCTGTGGGCTGTCCTGAGACCTCAACAGGAGGGCTAGAGCCATTGCCAGAGCTGAAGGGAGGGTTGGGAAGTCTTCGGGGAAATGTCAGCCTCACTTCCTGGCAGGGATGAATGATTAGAGGTCACTACAAGCTGTTATCTTAGGAGCTCTTGCAACGTACCGTGCTGTTTGACTTTCTGCAGTCGCACTCTACTAGTTTATTATGGTAAAAGGGAGCTCTGGGTTCTGAATGTCTTTGCCTCCTTGCCAACACTGCTTTTCAGCTGCCATGTGCTACCTTCTTGCTGGTTGGTGGTCATCCTATTGAAGAGGTTGTCTTCAGCTTTGGTGCTACCAGAGAGGGAAGAAAGGAGTGTTAAGTCATAATAGGTTCCAAAGATGACGTTGGCACATCACATGTGACCATACAATTTTCCTGGTCTTTTTGTTGTAGTTCACAAGGTGTTAATGTCTTAGAGGGTGAGAGTCCCACTAAACACCTTCCTTCATCTTCTGGTAGATATGTGTCGTTTGCTGAAAGCACAGAGAAGCAATAGGGATGCTAAATTTAGAGTTTGACATGGCTGCTATGTCATTCATTGGGGAATATGCTAATGGAAATTTTGTTTTTCCAAGTCAAAGTCTGGGAGACAAGACTCACAGATGAATTTTTCTTGAGAGGAATTAACAGGCAGAAGCAACAAAAGCAGCACAGTAAAAGGTTGGGCCTGAGAAAACCTGTGTTTCCTCTTCAGGTCACATACTTCTCCAGCGCCTTTATCAGCCACCCTGGCTTCCCTCCACACACAGACGCTGGGTCATCTACACCTGTGCTAGGGAGCAGATGTCACGCAGCCTAACCTCTCCTTCGACAGGTGTGGAAACTTCTCCAATGTCTGCTATGTGGGGAAGAGCCCAGACCAGAGCCAGTGTACTGGACCTTTCTGTTACAAATGCCAAGTTTTCTTGTTCATTTCTTGTTTAAAAAAGTACCCCATTTTTCCTATTAAAAAGTCAAGTATGACAATGTGGTATGTGTTCAATATCAGAAAGTAAGGAAAGAGGACAATCTGTTCATGACAGGAAGTACAATGACATTTTGATGTATTTCTTGCCAGATTGTCCCTCACTGTGTGGGGGGAGTGGTTTTGTTCACATAGTTATGGTCACTATATGCCACAGAACTTTGTAACCTGCTATTTTTCCCTTACCCAGGGAAGTGGGTTTTACCATACCATTCCAAATGCTGTTGAGAAACAACTATCTCATTTCATTAGATCACTGAGTTGATGGCTCATTTGCTTAATTATCCCTTATTTTTGGACTTGAGAGTTTATTACCTCGTAATTTAAATAATACTTCAGTGAACATCTTTATTCATAAAATCCTTTTTTATATTTGGGTTTATTTGTAAACTTCCAGGGATTGAAGGAGCTACTGGCCTAAACCTATCGAAAGCTCTGGAATCTCATCGCCAAATGACATTCCAGAAGCTTTTTCTGCTCTTCATCAGTGTGGGGAGTGCTCTCACAGCAGCTAGAAACAGTTTTGGTGGTTGGATGGGAACTGTGGCCTGTTTACATCTAATCCATTCATGGTATCTAGTTGGGGATAGCTGACTGCTTTGGGCCAGTTGTTTCTCAGTCACTATTCCACTCAGTTCCTAGTGTTCAAAGGAAGAAAACAAGGCTGACAGGAAGTAAATGGCCTAGTAATGCTCTACTCTGCTGCCTCCTGTGAGGACTAGCTGGGCACCTTCCCAAGAGCTGAGGAGACGGACACCAGCGGCAAGTGATGGTGGCAGAGCAGCTGGTCACTGCCTTACAGAGCAGGGTTGCAGGCACACGGGGAAAGACTTGTCTGCTTTAGTTGTTCAGGGTGTGACCAGGCACTTGTCCAGTGCTCTGGAGCACTGTTGCTGTGACCACCTGCGCTCCCTAGCAGAGGGCTATACTTGGTGCTGATCAGGTGGCTCAGAGTGGGGGGCGGACCCAAAACTAATCTCTCTGTAGCTCCGTGTCCTAGGCCTCCACTGGAATAAGCCCTGCAGGGCGTCCTGCTTGTCCTACTTCTGAGGCCTGTACTTTCCTGTTTTATATGTATTAGTTCACTTAATTTCCAGGGTAGCCTGTGATATAGGTACAGGTGATGGGACCAAGGAACGGAGGGCTTAAATTTACTTGTGGTCAAGTGGCAGAGCCTCTTTGCTGGCCCACAGGTTCTGGCTCCAAAAGCCTTGTTCTTAACCCCATCAGCATGCTGCAGTGGGCTGAACGGGACCAGGTGGTAGGCTCTGGGCAGGGCAGTGGGACTGTGGCGCTTCTAAGACATTGGTAGGTAGCCTTATTCAGGCTCCCAGAGGCGTGAGCCTCCTTTTCTGTAAAATAGATAACTAACCCTCAAGGGCATTGATATGATGTTTACTACAGCACAATTAGTCATAGAGACTAGCAGGGTCTGTGGGGATGGGGTCATCCAGAGTGGGTGCCCTGGTGTCTTTGTCCAGACAGTATGGGGAAGCCAGGATGGGAATGAAGGATGGGATTCATGATCTGATCGGTACTGATTCAACATGCTGTTAAAGCCAGGGTAGGGCCTTTAATTGTTGTGACCTTGGGTAAGTTAATTAACCTGTGCCTCAGTTTCCTAGTCTGAGAAAATAATGTGTGTCTACAGTAGGGTAAGTCATAATGAAGCTAGGCTGACTCCAGGTATTTAGAAAACTCCTCCCCCGGCACACAGACAGCTTCAGCGTTCCTCTGGGTTGGGAACCAGTGCCCCAGGCCCACTGACCCGATGTCCACTCCTTGCCTGCCTTCTGTCTTCCAGGTCGATCCCTCGGGACCCACAGTCTCACCATGTCTCGTACAGAGGACGGCAGAGGGGACAGGTGGTGGCTTGGCCGGTTGGCGATCTCCCAACAGCTGGATCTCGGGCAATGTGAAGCTTTTGTTTGGGTTTCCCCCTTCCTTTTAGTTTTGCTTAATTTTTTTTCTTTCTTTCTTTCTTTTTTTTTTTTTGTGGTCTTTTTGTTTTTTAATTTAAAGCATTGAGACTTCAGAAGAGCAGGAAGCTATGTGTGGACAAGCACCAGTTTCTTTAAAGAAATTCAATGTGGATAAGGCATATGCATAAATTTTACTTTTAATTTTTATAGGGGGTTAGGGAGCTACTTTTGTTTTTTTCTTTCACTTTCCCTATCTTTCTACACATCTCTCAGTTCTGCTTATAGCATCTTGCTTCCCTAGAGAAGGCCTGCCTCCCCATAGAGAATTTGGGGTTTCTCCTAGAATGAGGCATGAAGACATAATGAGGCCTCTGGCTACCTCCCTGCCAGATGCAGGAACTGCAGGACTTCTTGGTCAGCTGTCCCTGGCCAGCCCCGTGCCTCAAACAATCAGAGGCGAAGAACCACCTGGAAGAGGAAGGACCTAGAAAGGAGGTCTAAACCACGTGCTTTGTTCTCTTTAAGCTTTCGGGAGCCCACGGCCCCACCAGGACTTACAGTGGTGGGCATTCATTCCCTCTTCTGCCCTGTGTGACTGGGAGCTTGGAGGGAGGGGCAGAGGGTGACCATCTCCCACTTGCTGGCGGTGGAACGGCAACCCCGGTTCTATAAACCCACCTTTCTGTGAGGAAAAACTATTGTGCCAAACTCTGCCTGGGACACAGCTGGGTCTTCAGCAGACATCCATCCCTGCTGTGAGGACAACACCCCTTACCTACTGTCTCCTGGTTTGTCATCTTCCCAGATGGGTCTGAAAGTATCCAGGTGTCAGAGATTGCCTAAGGCCCTCAAGATCTGGTTATGACCATTGCCATGGTGACAGGGTATCCTGAGCTGGCTGCCATTGTCCCCTTGCAGCAAAGGGCATGCCCTGTGTTCCAGAGTCTGTGGTGTCATATATAGTGACACATACTGTTAAGCGCCATCTCCCTCACCCCCAGGGACTCACTAGGTGTCCACCCTAAATATAAATAGGTCTGATGGGAAAAGAATAGTCTTGCCCAGACCAGGTAGCCTCTTGTGGCCTTGAGGTGCCCATTTGAAAGCTTGCTGCCCTCAAGCTTTCCCAGCCTCCCACCCTTCAACTCCTCTATTCATGTCTGTTGT
The DNA here is from genome assembly GCA_963574655.1 of Perodicticus potto. Taxonomy (NCBI): domain Eukaryota; kingdom Metazoa; phylum Chordata; class Mammalia; order Primates; family Lorisidae; genus Perodicticus; species Perodicticus potto. The sequence goes on from CAUYRH010151660.1 coordinate 23,100, forward strand.
AGCTGTCACTCTGGCAATGCTCCTGCACCTGCCTACCCCAGGCTGCTTCTCAACCATCTACACTCCCCACAGCAAGTAGAAGGGGGAATGTTCTCTGTTGTCTCTCTGGACACAACTTTGGCTTCTCAGAGGCTTTTCACCCCCATTCTGGCCAAATAGGATAATGTCTCTGGGGAAGGAGAAGGGAGATCTTCTGTTTTCATTTTTGTGTTCTGTTTTACCTAAACCAACATAGGATCGATAGGAGAGATGGGAGGGCATTTTCATTGGTGTATGACCAAGGGGGGCTTCCCCCCAAAGCAAGAATCCTTTGGCCCTGGGGTTTGGGGAGCCCAGCACACCATCAGGCCGGACTTGGCATTGTGTTTCTCACTTTCTTCCCACCTTCTCTCAAGCCCCTCAACACCAAGGTTCCTTTCTCATGGGCAGAGAGTTGGCTGCTATGAGCAGGATGCCACAGGGCTGCATGTGATGACCAGGCACCGCCCTTCCTGGGCTGACTCCTCCAGCAGCCTCCTGAGTACTTCAAGTTGCAGCTGAGAGGATCGGAACAGCAGTGTCCCCAGTCACAGTGCATTGCCCTTCTGGGCCTCACCCTCACCCTCAGTTGAGAGCAGCTGTCTTTGTGCATGGGCAAATGGGAAAAACAGTCCCCAGACTCAGCACCCCCTCTCCCAGGCTGCAGCCCGCACTCTGTCATCCCTGGTGAGGTTCCAGCCCAATAAGTTTCTTCCTTATTACCTATCTTTTTTTCTCTACCCTGCCAGGTCCCGTCACTCTGTCTAGAGTTCTTGGGCTCTGTAGTACTTGCCTTTTGTTACTTTTCCTGGTATCAGAATATCCCCTGTAAGTCACAGGTGGGCAGTCTAGTAGGGGCAGCCAGAAGCTTACCGCTATGTCTTCGGAACTCCCAGCCAGCTCTTGCTTTGTGACAGGGCCTCCTTCCCTAGTCCCAAGTGCCTGTCCCTTCCTCTCCTGCTTCCTTTCCTTTGCCCACCTCAGGCACTCAACCAACTAGGTGGAGGTCATCCCCAAGTCAGTGGACTGGCCTTGGCATAGCCCTGGCTAGCACCTGTTGTCTTCTAGGTGCACCTCCACTTGTCCCCATGGGCTGGCTTCCTGATTGTCGCTCCCTTGCGCCTACCACCTCACCTGGGTCTCAGGCCTGCCAGCAGCTCCTTCTGTGTCATCTCAGCACCACCAAGTTTGTTAGACCTGTCTCACTTCTAGGAGTTTCCAAACATTCAAACATGGGTCATTCATTCTTTTCTCCTTGGCTCTGTGACAAGGCTAGCCTATTGGAGGGAAGAGATTGGCCTCAGCCCTCCTGGGTCTGAGCCTGGTTTCCCTGAGTCAGAGAGGAATCAGCAGGACAGATCATAGTGCCTTATTCCATTGTCATCCCTTGCCAGACCTCCCTGCTCTGCTGGAAGGGTGTGGCTTTTTTCTCCCTATCTCTGTCCATCTGTCACTTGCACTCACACTCTCCCACTCCCAGGGAGCCATGGGGGGAAAGATCCCCACCCCAGCCCCCCTCACTCCCTTCCTGAGGGCTGTAGCCAGCCCCTCCTACCACCAGGGCGCTCACTAGCATCTAGCCCAGGACAGAAAAACTGTGCTTCAGATGGGTGCATACTCTGCCTCTGACTCCCCAGCAGGTCCTCTGCCTCTTACCTCTAGCCAAGAGGATGCTATAGTCTATTCATTCAAGATTGGCTCCATCTGACCCCTTTCTGGGCCCAGGACTGTGGTTACAGGCCTCAGCCTCATCTCATCCCAGAGGCATTGGGACAGAATAGGAATTCTTTCCTCCAAACCAGATGAGGTGTGCCCTCCCCCCACCCCACGGCCCTTCTGAGGGGGTATACTAAATGTTTACTTAAGCAATACCCTGTTTACAGCTGGAGGAGAAATATGCCCATCACTGTAGAGATTTGCTACTCTGGACAGGGCCTGCCCTCCTTAATGGCACTGCCAGTGCGGTCTCCAGAGTGACTGAAGGTAGCGATGCCGGGGACAGAGGCGAGCTTCCTTCACTCCCTCTGCTCCCTGCCCTGTGGTGCTAGGACCACTCACCACCTTCCCTACAGCCTCCTTGCCCCTGCATGTTGCCCACCTCATCATTCCCTTCCTCCAGGAGTCTCAACTCTCTAACATATCAGTTGTCTCCTAGCCTAGAAAACCAGTGTTGAAGCAATAAGATTATTTTTCCTTGAATCTTTTTCTAAGAGAAGGAAAAGAGTTGGCATTGTGGGAATCTTTCTTTTTATGCT
>CAUYRH010151671.1:0-10040 GCA_963574655.1 Perodicticus potto
CAAAAAAAATTAGGTACCATTTTAAGAACCAAATTTTTACACAGCACCCCCCCTTTACAACAGCACTGTATTTTCAGCTTAAACCCTCAAACCCCTAAAAAAAAAAAAAAAAAAAAAAAAAAAAAATCAAGAAGAGGCTAATCTTACAGCCCGAGATCAGAGAGGATTAGCCACCGGTCTGTGGTCACACAGCAAGAGGGCCTGGAGCCCAGCTGCCCGCCTCCCCAGTTTTAGTCACCTCTAATGAGGCAGGAGGAAAGCAAAGGGAAAAGGCCTGGGCGGCAGATCCGGTCAGCGAGGCTTCCTGCCCCGCCCCACGCCACGCTGGCACTGCACTGGCCAGGCCAAAAGTGCTTTCGGCGCCCGACCCCCGCTCCCAACCCCAGCCCCGGCTTCAGATCAGGCCCCCAACTCTGGCTCCTTGCCCACCTCCTCAGCGCCTTCTCTTCGGGGCTCAAGTGCGTGAGGCGCTGCCTCTTGCGCGCCTGGGGCGGCCCTCCGTTCACAGCCTCTGGGCTGGCCCCTCTCTGGGCCGGCACCATGAGCGGCAGGGTCCGGCTGACCCGGGCTCCGGCGGCAGCGGTGGCGGGCTGACCAGACAGAAGTAGTACTTTGGGGGCCCCGTCGGCCGGGCCCGGCGCGGCGGCCACCACCACCATGGCCCGAGACTGTCTACGCCACTGCCGGCCACTGCTGCCCAGCGCCCAGCCCCGCCGCGCCGTGCCTTTCTACGGTCGTGGCCCTCCGCGGTTGGCCAGCGCCGGTGTGACGCACGGCTAAGCTCGGCGCCCATTGGTCCGACCGTCACGGTGGGGGTGTGGCTAGGGCGCCCGTGTGGAGGCCGCCTTCCTGGACTGAGGAAACTCGGGAGCTTTGCGCGGGGGAGTCTGTGTGAGGTGTGGGGGCGTCTGGGCCGTCCCCCTAGGACCCCGGGACCCTGGGTTTGCCCGGGAGGACCCCGGGGCGAAGCGGAGAGTTTCCTCAACTAACGGATTTTCCCTCCTTAGGCTGACTCATTTTCACCAGAATGACAGAATTTAATTCCAAACAGATTTCCAGACTGGCGAGTTTTTGCGAGAACTAACAGATTATTACTTCAGCCTGGCAACATTTTCTCTCGGCCGTCACTTCGGGCCCCGACTGCAGCGGAAAGCCGAGATAGAAGGCAGATCCGTCCTTGGGTTAGAAAAAAGCCTGGAAAGCAATTCTGCGAAATACGAGTCTTTAGCGTGAGATCTCGCATTTTAAAACTATGTTTAGCAATAGTGAAAGCACAATAGGTGTTATGTGCCGGTGATGGGAATACATGTTTCGTTTTTGCATTTATGCACTTTGTTCTGTGTGCATATATTATCATTATTGTTATTTTAATGGAAAGTGTCGCGTGTACAAACGCGGACCAAGGGGTTTTACAGCTTGGCCTTTGTGGTGCAGGAAGGACCAGGCGCTCCTCAGCTCCTCGCTTCTTGCAGGAAGAGGCCTCCAAATATCAACAGGAAGCAGTTTAGAGATATACATACCATATGGAGACCTGGGGAAACGCTTTTTATTTTATTTTATTTTTTTTTTGTTGTTGTTGTTGTTTCTTAAATTTTTTGGTTCCTGTGAAATTGAAAAAAACATGTTCACTTTTTTAAGGCACAATACAAAATGTTAAATTCTCCAGAATTACAAAGCAGTACTTTCTTTAACAAACAGTGCTTCCTTATCTGTGTTCAGCACTATTCCAGCTTGTAGGAATGCAAAGATTAGTATTGAAGATAGCAGATTTCTAAGTAATTCTTCAGTGTTAAGTCAGATTAGCTGATCAATTATATATTTTGGAGGGGAAGGAACAAGATGAGAGAAAAAGAACTAAAATCAATTACTTCTCCTGATATCTAGGTCCTTTACATTTTCCCAGGACTGTGAGTCTCCTAATATGTGTTTTCTTTCTCAACGTTGGCAGAGAAAAATCAACCACTATTTATTTAAATCCGCCTAGCCGTACTCAGGGCAACCTGAGCACAGGATGTTTCTGAGAGCTGGAAAAGAGGTAGGAGTGATCTGAGTTTCTACAGGACAAAGTAACTTGCCTCCTTTTTAATTCCCAGTTTGGGATACCTGGGTGTTCATGTTCCTCCAGACCTGGGACGATGCACTCCTGGCCTCTCCGTCCATTGGAAGGTATCTTTTTGTTGAAACCTACAGGTTTATATTAAAGACCTTGGAAGTAAGAGGCTCAGAAAAGTCATATCACTATCACATAACCTTTTATTTATTAAGCTAACGTAATTAATGCCAAGAGAATGTCTGGTACTGTGTGAGAATCTCAGAGAAATTAAGAGAAATTCAAACCATTTAGGCAAAAAAGGAAATGCCTGAGGCCCCTTGTAGTATAGCAGGGTGTGAATGAGTAGCTATATGGAGTTGGCACAATATGCTGGGACAGAGGAGAAAAAGTGAGTGGATTGCACTTTGATCTCAGTTAATGGGATAGGTGCAGAATGCTGAAATTCACTCCCCCAGCTTTTTTTCTCAAGGCCTTTATCTTTTTGACAACTGATTTAAAACTGTTTTAAATCATACTAAAAACAGTAATTTGACCAACTGCGGACTGCTGTCCATGAAGTCTTGAACACTCAATTCCAAACCCTTGAAGAATTTCATATCCTCTCTCTAAGATTAGTCTGATAATTCTTGCATCAGATGCCGTTAATGTTTTAAAACATTTACTAGGCACCTGTGATAAGAGCTGTCCCTAAACATAAAATACAAAGTTCTCAGACTTTGTGAAATGCAAGCAGCAATGATGAGTGAATAAATGAGAGAAACAGTAAGTCTAAACAAATATCGACGTGAAAAAAGAGGAAAACCTGAAACTAAAATTCAACGACTGTACTGCTACGGTTGCTACTAGCCACATGTGGCTATTGAACGCTTGAAATGTGGCTTATCTGAATTTAAAAAGTCTGCATGGTTGTGCAACAGTTTGAGTGCAGTATTAAGTAGAAAGGGTTAAGATCTTAAATTTTATGCAACTATGAAATATATGCAGAATTTGAAGACTTAGTATAAAAAAATACATGCATAATGCACTGATCTTTTTCTTTCTTCTTTTTTTTTTTTGAAACAGAGTCTCACTTTGTCACTCTGGGTACTATGCCATGGGATCATAACTCACAGCAACCTCAAACACTTGGGCTCAGGTGGTCCTCTTGCCTCCGCCTCCCAAGTAGCTGGGACTACAGACGCTCACCACAACGCCCGGCTATTTCTTCTTGTTGTAGTTGTCATTTTGTTTAGTAGGCCTGGGCATAGCTCAAATCCTCCAGCCCCCAAGTATGTGGCCTGTGCCCTAACCACTTAGCCACAGGTGCCGAGCCTAATGGTTTATGTTTCTGGGGACAGGAATAACACAGAAGTGATGCTGTGCTCTTCTTGGCACATCCTCTCAGGAACCACATGATGCCTATTTGTCCCATGAGTAACCAAGCTAACTTTTAGTAGTTGGTTAAGATGGGGCCTGCCAGGTTTCTCCACAGTGAAGTTAATTAGTAAGTGGCGTACTTATTAATAATAAAAATTTTGCAGTAATGTATTTTGAGATATATAACCATCCTGTTCCTCATTAGACTTTCACCCATCAGTTTTAGAATCTATTGGTAGGCGGTGCCTGTGTCTCATCGAGTAGGGCGCCAGCCCCGTATACTGAAGGTGGCGGGTTCAAAACCTGGCCTCGGCCGAACTGCAAAACAGAAAAATAGCCGGGCTTTGTGGCGGGCGCCTATAGTCCCAGCTACTCAGGAGGCTGAGGCAAGAGAATCGCCTAAGTCCAGGAGTTGGAGGTTGCTGTGAGCTGTGTGATGCCACGGCACTCTACCGAGGGCGATAAAGTGAAACTCTGTCTCTACAAAAAAAAAAAAAGAAATAGAATCTATTGGTGATTCTTACTTAAGGATTTCCAAATCATGATTTTCTAATTCCATCATTCCTTCTGCATTTATTACTTGGAATTCTACTATAGTGTAGAACTTTCTTTTCTTGTTTATTAATGTTAGTATCAACTCATGGTTTTACTCCGTGAGTTAAAATCTATTACTATATTATTTAGTTTGATTTTCAGACTATCTCAGACTTGAACAGTGGTAACTCTCTCTTTTTATTTATTTATTTATTTTATTTATTTATTTTTTTGAGACAGAGTCTCACTTTGTTGCCCTCAGTAGAGTGCTATGGCATCACAGCTAACAGTAACCTCAAACTCTTGGGCTTAAGCAATTCTCTTGCCTCAGCTTCCCAAGTAGCTGGGACTTCAGGCGCCACCACAATGCCCATCTATTTTTTGTTGTTGTTGTCATTGTCATTGTTGTTTAACAGGCGCAGGCTGGGTTCGAACTGGCCAGTCCTGTGGCCAGCGCCCTAACCACTGAGCATCCCCTCTTTGGGTGCTAAGCCTCCCCTCTTTTTTTTTTTTTTTTTTTTTTTTTTGAGATAGGACCTCAAGCTGTCAGCCTGGATAGAGTGCTGTGGCATCACAGCTCACAGCAACCTCCAATTCCTGGGCTCAAGAGATTCTCCTGCCTCCACCTCCCAAGTAGCTGGGACTACAGGCACCTGCCACAAAGCCGGCCATTTTTTGGTTGCAGCTGTCATTGTTTGGCAGGCCCGGGCTGGTTTCGTTCCTGCCTGCTCAGGTGTACGTGGCTGGCGCCTTAGCCCATTGAGCAACAGGCACCAAGCCAAGCCTCCCCTCTTTTATTGTGATAGAATATACATAACATAAAACTTGAAAAGAATAAAAATAGGCTCGGCGCCTATGGCTCAATGGGCTAAGGCGCCAGCCACGTACACCTGAGCTGGCGGGTTCGAATCCAGCCTGGGCCCGCCAAACAACGATGGCTGCAACCAGAGGCGGAGGCAGGAGACTCGCTTGAGCCCAGGAGTTGGAGGTTGCCGTGAGCTGTGATGCCACAGCACTCTATTCAGGGTGACAGCTTGAGGCTCTGTCTCAAAAAAAAAAAAAAAAAAGAAAAGAATAAAAATAAAAATAAAAAAACTTGTAGGGCGGCACCTGTGGCTCAGTGAGTAGGATGCTAGCTCCATATACCGAGGGTGGTGGGTTCAAACTCAACACCAGCTAAACTTCAACAAAAAATAGCTGGGCGTTATGGCAGGCGCCTGTAGCCCCAGCTACTTGGGAGACTGAGGCAAGAGAATCGCTTAAACTAAAGGTCCTCAAACTATGGCCCGCGGGCCACACATGGCCCACCATGGACATTTATCCGGCCCGCCAGGTGTTTTTGCCACCAGTGCCTATCCTGCTTAGCAGCCGACTCGACCAGGGCTGCAGTGTGCATGTGTGGAATGTGCGCCACACTCTCTGACTCCCCTCCTTCTCTCTTGGGTGAGACTGAGACTCGTGATGGGTGGAGTCATGAGCTTGCCTGTGCAGAGCCTGCTGCTGCCTGAGAACCAAGGTAAGAACAAGTTAGGATTTATTTATTTTTTAATTTAGGAGGTCTATTTTTTTCTTTATTTTAGTAGGACCTTTTTTTGAGGTTAAGGGGGGGGCCTTTTTTTCCTGAAGTTAGGAGGTCTTTTTTTTTTTTTTGCAGATAGGTGGGTGCCTTTTTTTTTTTCTTTTTAAATATTGTATTTGTTATTTGTTCCCATTTTATTTTTTTTGCAGTTTTTGGCTGGGGCTGGGTTTGAACCCACCACCTGCGGTAAATGGGGCAGCCCCTTACTCCTTTGAGCCACAAGTGCCACCCCCGTTATGTTTTTTTACTTCAAAATAAAATATGTGCAATGTGCATAGGAATTTGTTCATAGTTTTTTTTTAGACTATAGTCCGGCCCTCAGACGGTCTGAGGGACAGTGAACTGGCCCCCTGTTTAAAAAGTTTGAGGACCCCTGGGCCCTAAGCCCAAGAGCTGGAGGTTGTGAGCTGTGACACCATGGCACTTTAACGAGGGCGACAAAGTGACACTCTATCTAAAAAAAAAAAACACTTGTCTGTCATTTTTATCATTTTTAGGTGTAAAATTCAGTACATTAATTCATTCATTACATTCACATTGTTCTGGAATCATCACTACTATCTGCCTTTAAAATATTTTTGTCATCCCAAACAGAAACTCTATACTCATTAAACAACTCCCCCACCCAATTTCTCCTGACCCCAGCCTTAGTAATTCTTTTTTTTTTTTTTTCAGCCTTAGTAATTCTGTTTTACCTTTTGTCTCTGTGAATGGATGGCTACCACACCTGGCCATCCTCTTTGACATTTTTATTTTAACTTCTAAAATTATCATTATAGCTAGGCTTGGTGGCTCATGCCTGTAATCCTAGCACTTTGGGAAGCCAAAGGCAGGAGGATCACTTGAGGCCAGGAGTTCAAGACCAGTTTGGGGAACATAATTAGGTGCAGTAAGAAATGTAAAATGAGCCAGTCCCAGCTACTTGGGAGGCTAAGGCAGGAAGATCACTTTAGCCTGGGAGTTCCAGGTTGCAGTGAGCTATGATGACACTATTACACTCCAGCTTGGTGACAAAGCAAGACTCTATCTCAAAAAAAGAAAAAAATGTGTAAGAGGTGTTAAATAAAAAATGATTTAATGACACATATTAAAGCATGGTAAGAAAGACTTTATTCAGGACTGTGAAAATAGGCATAGGAACCCCAGCAATGGGATTTTGCAATATAGGAGTGAGAGTGGGCTCTATTCCAAATACAGCATGGGTGAGTGGGAATTTATAGCCAAGGAGCACATGTGGGTGTCATTGGGTGGAAAATTACTAAAAGGAAAAAGCAGGAGTAAGGGGGATTCTGGTTAAACTGACCCAACAGGATTCTTGCTGAAGACAGGCCAGAGTAATCAAACATCACCTGAGGGATGTTGGAGTATAAGGAACTTGATCAGATATGGACAGTGAAGGTTGCTGCTAAACTGACTTAGCAGGGTTCCTTGCTGAGACTAGATTTGATAAGGAAGTATACAGATGTGCCTAGGAGAAAATTTAGAAGCCTGAACTGGTCAAGCAAAGTTTGTCAAGGATATGTGGCTTTACTAAATTATTTTAGGGACTATGTGAACAAAAACATTTTAAGACCATTGTAATAGATGAATCGAACTAAGACATCAGAACAGAGAGAGAGCGAATGCACAAGAGTGAGACAATAAGAGGGACAGAGAACAATAAAACATTCTTCCGGAAAAATATTTGGAAGAAAACACAAGAAACATAATAAATAGGAAATATGAGATAACATGGTAAGAATGAGTCCAAATATATAAATAACTAAAAGTGAATGTGAATGGATTATATTTCCTTCTTAGAAAAGGCCCTGAGGAAAAAAAATAACAAATCCAGCTATATACTGTTTATAAAGAGATATACATAAAACAAAACAGAATAACAATGGAAAATGGGTTACCAAGCAAATTATTTACAAAGCATACAAATATTTGCAAAATAGGGCCAGGCAAGATGGTTCATGACTATAATCCCAGCACTCCAGGAGGCCAAGGCAGGAGGATTGCCTTGAGGGTAAGTGTTTGAGACCAGTCTGAACTACAGGGAGACCTGGGCTAGTTCACAGTAACCTCAAGCTTCTGGCTCAAACAATTCTGCTTCAGCCTTGAGTAGCTGGGACCACAGGCGCCTTTTACAAGGCCTGACTAATTTTTTTCTTTTTTTCTTTTTTTTTTTGTAGAGACAGAGTCTTACTTTATCACCCTCAGTAGAGTGCCGTGGCGTCACACAGCTCACAGCAACCTCCAACTCCTGGACTTAGGCAATTCTCTTGCCTCAGCCTCCTGAGTAGCTGGGACTACAGGTGCCCCCCACAACGCCCGGCTATTTTTGTTTTGTAGTTCGGCTGAGGCTGGGTTTGAACCCGCCACCTTGGGTATATGGGGCTGGCACCCTACTCAATGAGCCACAGGCGCCGCCCTATTTTTTCTATTTTTAGTAGAGATGGGGGAACTCCTGACCTCAAGCAAATCTTCCACCTTGGCCCCCCTAGAGTGCTAGGATTATAGGTGTGAGCCACTGTGGCCATCCTGTAGCAATATTAATATCAAACAAAACAGAGTTTAAGGTAAAGGCATTCAAAAGAACAAGAAAATGGTGTTTCATGTTAATTAAAGGCACAAGTTAACAACACACATCTTTATGAACATAGTAGCATAATTTTGACATGCACAAAAAACTAATAATAAAGGGTGAAAATGACCGATTCACAAGTACAATGGAACACGAACATGCCTCTCTCAGAGCAAACAGGGAGTAGACAGAAAAGATTTGGATAGCACAATGAACAAGCTTTTTTTGTTTGTTTGTTTTTTAGAGACAGAGTCTCACTTTGTTGCCCTTGGTAGGATGCCATGGTGTCACAGCTCACAGCAACCTCCAGCTGTTGGGCTTAGGCAATTCTCTTGCCTCAGCCTCCCGAGTAGCTGGGATTACAGGCGCCCCCACAACACCTGGCTATTTTTTTGTTGCAGTTTGGCCGGGGCCAGGTATGAACCTGCCACCCTCAGTATATGGGGCGGATGCCATACCCGCTGAGCCACTGGTGCCATACCCACAGAGCCACAGATGCCACCCTAATTTTTTAGAAACTGCTAGCTTTTGGGCGGTGCCTATGGCTCAGCGAGTAAGGCACTGGCCCCATATACCGAAGGTGGCGGGTTCAAACCCAGCCTCAGTGAACTGCAAAACAAAAAAATAGCCGGGCATTGTGGCGGGCGCCTGTAGTCCCAGCTACTCGGGAGGCTGAGGCAAGAGAATCGCCTAAGCCCAGGAGCTGGAGGTTGCTGTGAGCTGTGTGATGCCATGGCACTCTACCGAGGGCGATAAAGTAAGACTCTGTCTCTACAAAACAAAAAAAAAGAAAAGAAACTGCTAGCTTTCCAAAGTGGTTATACCATTTTATATTCCCACCAGCACCATACTGATTTCACATATTGCTCTTCTAGACTGTCATTTAATTCTTCTTTTCTTTTTTTTTTTTAATCTCAGATTAATGTGAGGGTACAAACAACCAGCTCACAATATTTGAATTTGGTAGGTAGAGTCCTACTTGTATTGTGTCCTGCACCCAAAAAGTGTGCCATACACCTGTACCTTGCACCCATTAAGTGGGAGCACCCCAAGCTCCACTCCTCTCTTCTTCCTCCTCCTTCCGCCTCCTCCAACTTGAATTGAAATGAGTTTTTCTCCTCTGTGGGCATGAATTAGATTGGCTTCATATTAGTTAACTCTTTTCATCATTGCTTAGTATTTCATTTATTTATGTTGTATGTTTTTTCCAATTTGATTTCAACAAGCTCATTAGAAACAGAAGCCATGTTTATACTTCCTTTGTTCTTCTGTTTTTACTATTTTTTAAATATCTTTCTCCTTCTCAGTAAATGTTTTTTTTTTTGTTTGTTTGTTTCCAAGACAGAGCCTCAAGCTGCCACCCTGGATGGAGGGCCGTGGCATCGCAGCTCACAGCAACCTCCAATTCCTGGGCTCAAGCGAGTCTCCTGCCTCCACCTCCCAAGTAGCTGGGACCACAGGCACCCGCCACAGCGCCCGGCTATTTTTTTGGTTGCAGCCGTCATTGTTTGGCATTGTTTGGCGGTCCCGGGCTGGATTCGAACCCGCCAGTCAGGTGTACGTAGCTGGCACCTTAGCCCGTTAAGCCATAGGCGCCGAGCCTCAGTAAATGTATTTTGAGTGACTATTGAACAGTTAGATTGCCTGCAATATGCTTTAAATGATAGTACAGCTTTTAAACTGCTTTAGAAGATTGCTGTATAATACCATTCTTTTGAAATTAGAATTCAACTTTAGGTTGATCTATCTCAGGCTCTTTATAAAAGCTTGGAATGTTCTAGTTTTAAAGCATTAAGATAAAATTTCTAGGCTCGGCGCCTGTGGCTCAACCGGCTAAGGCGCCAGCCACGTACACCTGAGCTGGCGGGTTCGAATCCAGCCTGAGCCCGCCAAACAACAATGATGGCTGCAACCAAAAAATGGCCAGGCGTTGTGGCGGGCGCCTGTAG
>CAUYRH010151675.1:0-58396 GCA_963574655.1 Perodicticus potto
TAAATATTAAAAAAAAAAAAAAAGGTTTGAATTGGTTTTAAATTGTTTAGTCCTAACCTTTAGGACTAAATGTGGAACCCCCATTTCCTATGCCTAGGTCAATTTCATGTGAATTTCCTAGGTCTCAATTCCATGAATGGACTGTGTCCATTCATTGATACATTCATTCACTTTGCCCCTGAAAAAAAAAAATTGTTGGTAACTTGAAATCAGCTGTGCTGGGAGTATTTCTACCATGGAAATCAGTAAATGCTACAAATTAGGGATTTGGGGTTTTGTTTTTGCTTTAGTTTTTTGAGAGCCTGCTTGGCAGCACACCACTGCTCTGAGTTAGCCAGACCTAAGTTGCTAGATATGTGTAAGATTCAGTTTTCTCATCTATAAAATGCAGATGATAATTACACCTTCACAGGGTGACTGTGCGACTGTGAGGATTCAATGACCCAATGTTTATAAAGTGCTGAGCATGGTTCTTTACCCATAGCACGTCTTCAATAAAAGCAGTTACGATTAGTTGTAGTAGCATTACCATTCCCTGGCTTTTTGCAACTCAAAGTGGCTTTCATCCACTAAAATACTTTTTTTTTATACCACAATGAATTGGTGACAACTCGAAAAAGTAAAAAAACATAAAATGTAGTATACGAGGTGTCCATAAAGTTCGTGTGCAATTAACTATGTAAACTATTTTAAATTGCACACAAACTTTATGTCCACCCTGTATAAATAAAAAAATTAGGAAGAGGAACATCTTCCTAAATTTACATTGTAATGTCGTCAAAATTACCATGCTATCGTAATTGATGGAGATCTAATAGATTAAGACTCAACAGAGCAGTGATTGTAAATTTCTCAAGGAGCTGCCAGCAGAATCACAGAGAGATGGAACGAAAGGGATGTCAGTGATGTGCTAGTTCCATCTCTCATTTTATAGACAAAAAAACGAATCAAGCAGGCAAGAATAAATAATTTTCTGAGCACTAACAAGCATGAGGACAAATGTTTTCCCTTGCATCGTCCTTACAGCATTCTGTTTTACAGAGAAATCCACTGAGGTTGGGCTTTCCTACGGCCACTTGGATGTGATGCCAGAACTGAAACTGGGACCCAGATCCCCATTTCCTTCCGAATCCACTGCTTCCTCTGTCTCCTCACTGTAGAATGATCCATTTTTTGATAACAATTTTCCAAAGACCAAAAAATCTTTCAAGATCCGACAAATTGCAGGCACTGTGAGGGAGGGGACTTCCCAGGGAATTTCCTAGGTCTGCCTGTGACACATGAGAGAATGACAAACATAAGCCCGGTGACAAGAACAGCTACTTTTTCAAAAAAAGGGGGTTGGGGGAAGAAAGAAAGAAAAAAAAAAGAAACACATACATCCACACACATCCTCATTTTGGTCTTTGAAAAGAAAGCTGTGTTATTACTTCATATTATTTTGTGGTCCACTCTGAAGGTCAAATCTTTTTCTGTTGCTCTTAGAACTAGAATTTTTTTTTCCTAACTTCTGCCAATACCTTTGACTTTCATCTTCACAAAACCTTCTGTTGGAATGGTTAATGGGCACAGAAATCAAATCTCTTTCCCCTTCCTCTTCATATGAAAGAAGCAACACAAAGCAAGGTGGTTAAAAAGCAATCAATGGGGCCGGCACCGAAAGGTAAGCTGCGGAGTGAATGAGTCTGCCACATACAGAGAGCTGACAGCAACATCTCATTTATTAGGCCACCACCCCTGTTTGGCAGCAAGCAGGCTGAGGCCCAGCCTGGGGGGTCTGTTTTATGGGGATCATGTTATTGCCCTCAGAGCTGTAGCTGACCTCACACCAAATAAACACATCAGCCAGTTCCAAAGTCACCATTCCCAGGTGTGATGTGCAGGTACCACCCACAAACCCTTGTGGCCATTGCTCTCCCTTCTCCTCACCTCCACTCAGAAATGGGTGTCACAGCCCCAGCATCTAGGCTGACAACTCTCTCCTATCCCTTTACCCAAATCATCTGTCACATCTATCCAAGAACCCATGAACTTGACCCGCATTACTATCTGATGCAGGGCCAGCCACTAACCCTCACAGAAACATTTGGACATTAAAAAAGACCTTGAGAAGAAGAACTAATACATGTTTAAATACAAATTTATATGCATACATATGTCCACATCTCCCTCAAAACTTAGGGGAGGTTCGGCATTTGTTTTTTATTATTTCTTTTTCTAGCTTTTTATTAAAAATATGCTTTTCATTATTTGTTTTTCACACAGCAGAATTAACTGCTCCAGACTTAATCCCAGGTTGGCGTGACCACAAGCATAATTGTGAGCTCCATCACCCTGCCACCTGTTTGGGTGTGCTTGGGCAAGACTGACTCACTCACTTTTAAGTTTTGAAATGAGTCAGGTGTGATAAAAAAAAAAGATCTGCTACCCAAAGTCAAAGAAAAAGCCCACAGTCCACTGGGAATTCGAGTGCTATTTGTATTACTCACCAGGTGGAAGTCTTCTCCGGACACTGGACTCCAAGGTACTCACTGGGGGATGCCTGCTGTTAGGCTGTGGTTCCTAATGACGATTTGTGTGGATTCCAACTCCACCATTTACCATTGCTGTGACCTTAAACACGTCACAGCGATCTTAGTATTTTAAGCATAAAAAGGAAATATTAACACTTGCTTTATGAACAATAATGTGGCAGAAAAATTATTATCGTAATAAGATAGAAAGGAGGACAATAATATGTTTCATCACATCAAATCTTAGGTTCTTGGTCCCGGAAGCATTTCTTTCAGGAGCCACCAGCAAGGTCACTGCAGAGATGGGCACTGACTGATTTGCCTCCATGTTGGTGGGAGAAGGCACCATCTTGGGATGGGGGACAGTGATGCGCTGTGGAAAAACCCACAGCTTGCCCACGGTCCAAAAGACACAGTTGAAACCATACTTTTTATAAAGTATTGAATGTACACGCTGAACAAAAAGAATTCAAACACTTCGGCTTACATTGAGATTGCTTTCCCAGGGTCAATCCTGCCTCAGAACTTTGCTGAAGAATTTACTTTCCTCATTACTTGAGGGAAATAAGAAGCTCAGTTGAGACAATTAGAATTCTACTCTGGAGGCAAAACTATAGCTCCAGTTTGGCCTGTGCTTTATTCCCACTTCTCCTTCAGGCTTTACCTGAAGTATCCCAAGGGAAACACAGCTGGGAATTGGTATCTTTGCGCGTCTATTACAAGGTCTTTCTGTGTTCTGCTTTTCAAGTTTCTGAATCTGTAACTTGTGAACTACAGCTTGCAAACTGCCTCTTTAGGCAGAAGTATCATTGAAATTCATTACCTCCTCCTCCTCTGAGAGCCAGGGAGAGGGACGGAACCCATGTGGAGAAGGTCCTCATGCTTACAAGCATCCCAACAGAGGAAGGGTGGTGTGTGCAGCCCCAATGTGCCAGACTGTCACTGCAGAGTAACAGGCCAGGGGCTGAAAGATGGAGGGAGGAAAGAGGCGGCGAGTGTTCTCATGGTACGTGGTAGACGGGGAAGGGAGAGTGGAAGGATGTGGTCATGGGGAGAGAAGGAAGAAAGATGAATGGGGCCTGAGTCAGTCATAGGCTAAAGCAAACAGGAAGGTTTTAAAGTGAGATTTGAGGAGAGGAAGTGGTTCTGAGCAAGGGAGGGAGAGAGTTCCAGAGATCTGTCTTGGAAAGGAGCTGCTCTTCATTTTTTTGGACAGTTCTACTCGTGTGAATATTTCTTGGCGGTACTGACAGACGGGTGAACCAATTTATTATTATTTTTTTTTTTAAATCACAACTGGCTCCAACCTTTCCCTAGAATTTGAACCAAAAAGAATTGAGACTTGGGGCTTGAAAGCACCCAGTGGATTCATCGTACTCAATTGTACTGTTGCCCGCTGCTCTGAGCAAATACTCAGGGCCACCCAGTCAAGAGCACACAGGGAGGCAGCCCAGTCCCGCGCAGTCTGTGGCCATCTCTCTAACACTGTGTCCACTGCGCCTCAGTGGACCGGGAACATAATCCGGGGGGAGCTCAGCACCTTTATAAATCTTTCCAAATTGCCAGATGTGGAATTATGGTTGGCTAACTCCCCACCTGGCGTATGGTAGAGGGAAGGACAGGGGAGGGGCTTGTGGCCTGGGGCCCTGAGGATTCACATGAAAAGACCAGGGTTTTTTGCTTGATATTCCCATGGAAAGCACGAAGATACAGACCCTTTGATATACAGTGCCCTGCCTGCTGAAGACTCACCTTAAGACAGTTCTAGAAGCCAGACATAAATCTGCAAAAAAAAGAAACCTAACAAAACCAACTTTCAGTTAAAGGACTTCCCCCAAACTAGCAAATCTAAATCTTCCCAGCTCCTTGGGGGAGTCCCTTTCCCATGACAGCTGATCTGAAATTATTCTCTCCATATTGTAGAGGATAATAAAATGCTCTAGGCATGAGGAAGTAAGAGGCTTTGTTTTTGCTTCTTCTTTTAAGATTCTGGGAACTGAACCTTCCTGGAGCTCGTTTTTCTCACCTATAAAATGGGGATAATAAGCTTTGCTCACAACTCAAAAATTGTTACTCACGTGATTTGAGCTTCTTGCATGTAGATCAAGATACACATAGAAAAGACTATCATTTATAATAGCAGAAGTTGTTGCGGAACAACTACTAATAACGTCTAGATTATCATTTCTTCCTAAGCTAAAACTTAACTGAGGCATGAACAAGCTTAATGCTGCATCACCTTTATTGATCTAGAAAATATACTATTTACATAATAGTTCTAGTACTTTCTTACGCTGTGGCCATATTCTCTATTATGAAGTCCAGACTCATTTCTACATTACAATAAAAATATAAACCTTAACACAGTGAACATATTTTAAAAGCTTATATTAGTCTAGCAGTTTTATTGAGATATAATTCACATTGCCTTTTATCACTTTTTGTATTTTAAAACTTCACTGTCAGATACACTAATTACTAGTCTCATATGGCTACTCTAATTTAAATGTAAGTTAACAAACAGCTTGGTGCAGTGGCGCCCAAGCTCAGTGGTTACAGCACCTGCCACGTGCACTAGGGCTGGCAAGTTCGAGCCCAGCCCAGGACCAGCTAAACAACAATGACAACTGCAACAAAAAAATAGCCAGGTGTTGTGGTGGGCGCCTGTAGTCCCAGCTACTAGGGAGGCTGAGGCAGGAGAATCGCTTGAGTCCTGGAGTTTGAGGTTGTTGTGAGCTGTGACACCAGGATACTCTACCAAGGGCAACATAGTGAAACTCTGTCTCCAAAAAAAAAAAAAAAAAAAAAAAAGACAAATAGCTTGGTGCAACTAAAAATTTAGTTCCTTGGTTATACTAATCACATTTCAAGTACTTAGCAGGAGTATGTGGCTAATGGGCTTTGGATTGGGTAGTACAAATATAGGCCATTTCTTCACTGTAGAAACTTCTGTTGGGCAACACTGCTCTAAAATAATACAAAATATGCTCATTATATAAATTTAAATATATAAAATCAGGAAACAGATAAATGAATTTTTTATTTTCCCACCACCCAGTGAAAACCACTATTAATATTTTGGTAGATTCTTCACAATGTCCTATTTTTTTTCCTGAACATTTGTTTTGTTTAGATGGTACCATTGTGGTCCTGAATATGCAATGTTATAATCTGCCTTTTAAACTTTAAAATACAAGCATTCTTCTGTGTTATTAGCTACTTTTCAAAAACATCATTTTTAATGGCTGCATTTCATTACCCTATTGTTAGGCATATAGAAGGTACACTTTTGAATTTTTTTTAATTTAAAGGAAAAAATCTAATTGAATAGTATTTGCTAGCATTAAAAAGAGACCAGAGAAATTACTATTTTCTCAACAGTTCCTAATCAATTTTACTGTACTAGGAACACACACAAAACCCAGGAAGAACAGGAATAATCCACTTGAACCAGTGGTGGCTGTGTCTGCCTTTCTGGGCCCCTGACTTTGGAGGAGGCCACATACGTGTCCCCACACATCATAATACCCGGTTCCCACCCCTTTCAGGTTGTGCTCAGCAGACACTAAGGGAGAATAACACGCTACAGAGTAAAGACTTGCATCATGAAAGTACTTGCTTCATTTTCCAAAAGCGAAAGCAGAAGGATATGCCCTCACAGGGGCTGCCTGAATTCTTTGGCTTGCAGCCCCTGCCTCTCTCCTCTCTCTCCTGCCTCCCTCCTCACTTCTGAGGGCCTAATTTCATTGGGCCCATTCAGATATGCCAGAATAATCTTCCTATTTAAGATCCTTAACTTCATCACATCTGCCAAGTCTCTTTGCCTTATAAAGTAGTACATTCACAAATTTCAGGGATTAGGATGTGTGCATTTCAGGGGGCGTATTCCTTCTGCCATGTTACTAATCCCCCAGCAACTTTATAAGGAGAGTACCAAAATCATCCTATTTACAGATGAGAAAACTGAGGGAGAGAAGATTAAGTCATCATCCAAATCATTGTGCCACACAACTAGTAAATGGCACCATCCACCTTCCTCAGCATCGGTGTACAATGTGCTGTTTTCCTTTATTTTTAATACTTCTGCCATTATGGATGGGTTTCATCCCCACACAAAGTTACAGGGCTGTGCTCCACCAAACAGCTCACCAGAAGAGAGTTTTAAATGAATGTTTCGATGTCCAAGTTTAAGTTTTCATCTCCAGCACTCCCAGAGGCTCTATTCTGGACACATATGATGCCTGTCTCAGTTCACCACTAATCAACCCCCAGGTTCCCAAGGGTAAAGAACAGAAGAGGATCATTAGAGAACATAACAGGGTGCTTACTGTGCTCACTATTCTGGAATGTCTCTCCTCATCTACCCAGTGCAGTCCTATTAATCATTGAGAATTTACTCTTAACATCTCCTCCAGGAGCCCCACTGACCTCTCCAGCAGATAGACTCCTTAGTGGCACTGCAGGACAGTGTGAACACCTGCATGATAGCATCTATCACAAGGCAGTAATTATATATTAGGTATTTTCCCCCCTGCTCGGTAGAGGGTTCCTTGAGGACAGGACAATGGGCTTCCAGGACTCCCTTCTCTTCTCTGACCTGGCCACAGTCTACAAAGCCCAGGCTGGACCTGAGGCTCAGAGAATAGACTCCAGAAAAGAGCCACATGCTTCCAGGGACTTAGAGATGTTAAGTCCTCCTGAGCCCACTTTGCAAAGCAGCACTGAGCCCTGAAGAAGAAGGAGGGAAGATTTCAGAGGCAGAAGGGAACAGGCCCTGGGAACCAACCCTGCTCCTCTTCCTTTGACAAAGACCAGCTCAACCCTGGGCCTAGAAGGAGAGTGTGAATGGGGCAAGAACTTGAAAGCATCACTTAGGTGACAGGCAGCATGCCCGGGGGAAGAAATGTCCAGATTTACATTCATCTGTGGACCCAATCTTCTGGTGGAATAATTTTGAAACCATGAGTTAAAACTCATCATTCTGAAAAGCTATGAAATGAAGACGCTCAGCCCTGGAGAGGAAGGAACACCCTAAAGGCCTCTGCAGGTGCCAGACCCACATCAGGAACTCACCCCAGCCCAACACTGCAGCATTTCGTCACTTAGTCTTCATGACTAAGAGCGTCTACTGTGAACTGGGCTACAATAAACATCCTGGTGCAAATGTCTTTCTTGTAAAATGCTTTTTGTTCATCTGGGTACTATTTGCTATCCAGATAGATAACTAGTAATGACAATGCAGGATCAAACAGTAGATCAACTTTTAGTTCCTTGAGAATTCTCCATACTTCTTTCCAAGAAGGCTGTATTAGTTTGCAGTCTCACCAGCAGTGTAGAAGTGTTCCGTTCTCTCCACATCCACACCAACATCTGCAGTTTTGTGATTTTATGATGTGGGCTACTCTTACTGGATTTAGGGGATATCTCAAAGTCGTGGAAGCAGCCTAGATGCCCATTAACCCACGAATGGATGAACAAATTGTAGTATATGTATGCCATGGAATATTATACAGTCATAAAAAGATGGGGAGTTTATATCTTTTATGTTTACCTAGATGGAGCTAGAACATACTCTTTTTAGTAAATTGTCCCAGGAATGGGGAAAAAAAAGTATCCAATGTGCTAAATACTACTATGAAACCAATATATAAACACTTACACATTCATATGAATGATAAAATATAAAGATAGTCCAGAAAGAAAGAGGGGAGAGGAAGGGGAGGGGAGGGAAGGGGCGAGGGTGAGTGGAGGAGGGCATTTGGTGGGATCTCCACCTAATATACACAATGCAAGGGTACATTTCAAAACAACTAGCAGAATATTATATTATAAATGTCATACCACAAAAATAAGTAAACAAGGTGATAGTTACGTTAATTAGTTTGATTTACACATTCCATAATGTATATCAAATCATCACATTATACCCCATAAATATACAGTTATGATTTAATAAAAAGTAAGTTAAAAAAAAAAAAAACCCAGCATCTGCTGCCACCATTGCTGGAGAGGGACTGCCTTCAGACAGCAAGCCGACCAGTGGATTGCTTTTTGGAGAGGCAGAGGAGCATGAGAAAGAGAGGAGAAACAATCATTTCTTGATCTATGTCTGTGACATGCACCCTGCTGGGTTATTTACACCCTCACATCTTCAAACCTACAACAAGGACAGCAAACTGAGACTTGGACAGGTTTTACAACTTGTCTAAAGACACAGAGCAGGTAAATGACAGAGCTGAGATGTGAGATCTTATCTGACCTGTCACCCCTCAAGCCCCCCTGTTCACTCCCTTTCCAAAAACTCTGAGGCCATGTTCTCATGAGGCTAGGAGGTGGGGAAAGATCTGAGCTGCCATCAGAAAGGTGCTAGGCACCACCTGGATGTCAGCAGGCCCAGGCTCTAGCCCAGGCTCAAGTGGGGGGTGATTTGGGGCATGACTCTTGAGCTCTAGGGGTTTCTGGTCCCTCTTCTGTCTAGAGTGGAGCTGCCTGTAGATCTCTAAGAGCCCTCCCAGCTCTAAAATTCTATGAGCTTAGGAACTTAAAGCCATCAGTTAGGATTTGTCCAGTTACAATTCTGAAAAGAATTATTTCTGTGGATATGAGACTTGGAATGTTAAGATTTTGCAAATGTTACAGTTCCAGCAGCAATGTGTGCATGGAATATTCCTGGCCAAGAAGAGTGATCTTAGAGAAGAGCGGAAGTCCATTTGTCAGCAGTGGGCTTAAATGTGCTGAACAGCGAGCCGGGTGATGGGAGAAGGGAATCTGGAAAGACTCACATTCTGTTGGAAAAGAAAAAGGGTTTTAATGGGACACTCACTTGCTCTGAATTTTAACGACTTCTCAAAACATAATGGGGGGCAGTGGGTGGAAAGAGAAAAGGAAGAGGATTTGTAAAGTGAACAGGGGAAAGAAAAAGGTGATAAAAACAGGACAAATGGCAGGGGTCATCAAACATACCAAATGGACAGCAGAGTCTGGAGAGACAACTGACCTGCCCCTGGGAAGGGAGGCCCAAAGTCGAGTCTTAAGAATGTGGTAACACCAGAGTGTAGGTTTGGGAGACAAATTTTATTTTAAAAACTGAAAAGCTCTAATATATAAATGATGCAGTTCAGTTAGTTAACCTCTCTAGGCCTGGTTCCTCCTTTCTGGTATGAAGAAGAGGTTATACTGTGTAAGAATTTTGTAGCAAACAGCCCAGGGAGCGGCAGCCTCAGATGAGGAGGCCGGACAGCCTGAGGCCAGCTCTCTGCAGTGACAGCCCACTGTGACACAGGGAGAAGCCGCAGCGGGGTCCACTCAGGGCAGGATGGGGCTCCTGAGACAAACAATTCCGAAGGATGGAGGGGCAGAACCTCAAAAAAAGAAAAAATAAAAAGCTAGTCACAGCAGGCAGCATTCAGGACCCTGAAGGATGAGGATGGGGCTGGCGAATAGAAGCCTGGAAACAGCTCCCCGGAGACGAGGGAAACGGAAAACTTGTCCAGGCCTTGGGAAAGGAGGGTGAGGGCAGAAAGCAGGGAGAGAGCACAGCCGGGAGTCCTCCCAGCACAGGGTACAAACCCAGGGCAGAGGGCCCGCTTACTGGAGAAACATCGAGTCCATACACTTTGCAGAGAAACCGAGGTCGGAAGGGACAAGTGATGTGACTCATTAGAGACACAGGAGATCAAAAGAACCCAGCGATAGTCCCCAAAGACACAGTACGGAATGCTGAAATACCAACAATATAACTTTGGAAAAATTCATTCCAAAATTTCATATAAAAACATGACAGAATACTTCACAGTTCACTTTACACAATAAAATTGGCAATAATGACGCACAAATTTTTGCAAGCATGAACACTCAGGTATGCTAATGACAGTCACCTAAGTACATGACAATGCACCTAAGGAAGGGAGGGCGGGAAGGAGAGAGGGAAGAAGACAGAGAGGAAGGAAGATCACAGCGTGAAAGGTATAAAAGTACACCACTATGCTGGTAGCTGTGGGCCCAGCCAGCTCTATAACTGCCGTCATGTGAAATACCACGACAAATAACTGAAGTCCTTGGACGAGACCAACTAAAAACTTCAGTGGGTCACCACTGCATATGCAGTCACCCCCAGAGCCCAGATCTTGAGAGATTTTATCTTTCACAAAGGTAGGTGTACAAAAAGGATATTTCTTCATTTATTGAGGAAGTTTGGACGTTTTTATGTATATGCACAATGCTCACCAAGTCAGTGTTGTGCTAATGCACTTTTGCGGTGTCAAATTTGAAATAAGTGCAAAGAGCAAACCAGAACTCTCTAACAGTCTTTGCAACAATTTATTCCTCCAGCACTGGAAAGGATGTGAAGATAAGATACAGGGCATAGTGAATTGGTGCTCTATGTGAAGGGACAGAAGTCATGCACGATCAAATCATTTGACAGGGACGATTTCGACTATTTCTCACCACTTCTAACATCTTCAAAACACTGTCTGCATTTGTATTTGAAGAGTGACGGTGGTCTGCAAATTTTGTGAGTATACTCTGTCCACTTGAAAGTCTGGTTGTTGACTGACCATTGCAATTAAGTAATTTTATGGTTTTGTA
Organism: Perodicticus potto; assembly: GCA_963574655.1. Lineage (NCBI taxonomy): Eukaryota > Metazoa > Chordata > Mammalia > Primates > Lorisidae > Perodicticus > Perodicticus potto. The sequence goes on from CAUYRH010151675.1 coordinate 11,103, forward strand.
GCACCAATAGTAATTACCTTTTGAACATTTATCTTTCACCATTAAATAGCCTCATACACTTGACTCATCGTAGCCTTTTGGAAGGGACACTTCAGATGTCTCTTCCACTGAGTTGTAGGGAATGCAATACAAAGGAATATTTGGCTTCCCCAGTCCCAGGTTTGTATCAGTCAGGGTTGTCCAGAGCAACATGACCAATAGGATATAGATATGTGAGAGGGGACTTAGTAGGGGAACTGGCTCGCACTGTTACTGTGTCTCAGAAATCCCATGACAGGCTACCTGCAGGCTCTAGACCCCAAGATGCTGGTATCACAGCTCTGTCCAAGTCCGAAGTCCTCAGAACGGTGAAAATTGACAGTGTAACTCTCAGGCTAAGGCCGAAAACCTGTGGGAGCAACTAGTGTAAGTCCTGGAGTCCAGAGCCTGAAGTTCTGAGGTCCAAAGGAGCAGACGAAGTCTGTCCCAGCTCTGAGAGACAGACTAGTTCACCTTCTGTATTTGTTTTCTCTGGGGCCCTGGCAGAATGGATGGTGCCCACAAACACTGACATCAGATCTCTCCCACCTGGTCCACTCAGACTCAACACTAATTGCCTCTGGAAACACCCTCACAGACACCCCCAAAATAATGCTTTACCAATTCCTAGGCATCCCTTACTCTAGTCAGGTTGACACTTTAAGTCACAAGCCCACCCCTTGTCAACTTGCCACCCATAAGCATCTCCTTAAACCATACTTAATTTCCAAACAAAGACAACAGCAAGGTTATAGTTCCACCTACACAATGCAACTGACATGATGTAATTATTCTCCATACAACTGAAAATGTACGAATCCTTTCCCCTGAATTACGGCATTTAGACACTCTCTCAGTCTATAGCATGGTCTAAGTGCCTGCTTGAAATCATAATTAATACATGTACTATCTGTCCACGGCACTTACCATGTGCCAGACACCATTCCACTCATTTTAATTCCTACCCCAACTCCATAGGTGGGGACTACTATTATCCCCACTTCACAGATGATAAAATTGGCATAGAGAGGTAAAGCCACTTGCCACCCTGACTTCTAAGTGACAGAATTTAGCTTTGAATCCCAAGAATTTTGCTCCCCCAATCTAGATGTTAATCTCTAAGGGACAAGAGCCAGAGAGGGACCTCTGGGAAACTGAGGTGGACTGTCACTGATACTGAGGTGACACGACCCCAGGTAACTAACTCATTTGCAATGTGACATTGGCTGTCCTCACCCTACCCAATGTCTGCAGCTTTCTCTTCAAGGTGAACCCCTAGCTCAACCTGCCACCTGCCTTCCTGCAGGTCGCTGTCTCCCCAGAGGGAGTCCGGCTAGCCCACATCTTTTCTAGCCATCCCAGCTGCTACACAGAGTGCCATCTGTATGCTACAAGGGCTCCACTTGTTCCCAGCAGTTCAACCCTCAGGCGGCTGTCCGAGAACCCCATAGACCCCTTAATTGTCCCCTCAAGGAGGTTCACAGGGCAGAGTGGTGAATTCTTGAACAGCTTGAGCTCTGTAGCCAGTGTCAAAACTTGGTAAGTCAACTGGTGCCTCAACAGACCCCTAAGAGCCCATTGCTGGACACAGCACAAACTCATAGCTCTGCTCCTCACCAGGGCACCTTCTGTCTGTCCTTTTCCACTGGAGGCCTTGCTTTGTGACCGATTGTCACCAATGCTAGCAGTGTGTTAATCATTCCTGGGTGCTCACCCCCTGCCTTGCCCAGGGGAAGGATTCTGTTTCAGAGATGAGAAAACAAGGATGAAGAGAGCGTGTGGTGGCGGAACTCTTCTCCAGGTGTCACCAATCTTGGAATTCAGCCAACCATAAGGACAGAGAGTATTTATTGATCTCTTAATATGAGCCAGGCTCCGTTAAAAGTGCTTTTCATAGATTACTTATACACAGGTCCTGTCGATCCTGTTTTACAATGGAGGAGACTAAGGTCCAAAGAGAATAAGTAATTCACCTAAGGTGCCAGGGTTCGAATCCAGGTGCTCAGCCACCCTGACATTCTAAATCCTCAGGTAACAAAGGACTTGCTGAGTCTGCCTAAGCTATTTGGATTTCATCCTGAAAATGGGGGCACTTTTTGAAATTCCAGTTTGGCTGGGGCCGGGCTTGAATCCGCCACCCTCGGGGCTAGTGCCTTACTGACTGAGTCACAGGTGCCGCCCTGAAATTCCAAATAGAATTTGGCAATGGTCATATTTCTCTTAAAAAGAATGACTGTGGGTGGGTCATTGAGGGGACATGTAGAAACAGGGAGGCCATTTGGGAGGCTGTGGTGATGATCGAGGGCTGACAGCAAAGCTGACCTACACAGCGTCAGGGGCAGGAGGTGCTGAGGAGGAAACAGATGGAAGAGATATTGAAGGTAGAGCAACACTTACTGGGTGGGGGTAACTGAAGGTGCCCAGGAAGGGGAGAAGGTTAGGATCACTGCCAGATTCCTGATTTGAGAAGCTGTAGAGATAAACAGGTCACCAAATCACCAGAAGAGATCACCACGTCACAGGAAGGGGGGCAGACTTAAAGGCCTTGGAGGGAAATTAATGGATTCTGTTTGGGATGTGTTGAGTTCAAGGTACCTATAGGACATTCGGATGGAAATGCCACCCCCACCAGCTTGGATTAGTAAGGAATAGTCGGAGCCATAGGAGATTGAAGATGATTTTCAGAAGGGCGTGGCTATGTCAAATGTCAAGGTCAAGTGGAGGAAGACAGAAATGGGTCTGTTGAGCCTATTTTGGAAATCTTTGCCAGAGCTTTGCCAGAATACTTTTCAGTGAGATGGCAAAGGAAAAAGATCACCATGGAGGAAGCTCCTGGGGTCTAACACAGTTGCAGCTCTGTGCATGCAACCCCAGCTTGAGCTTCAGTAGAAGGCCAAGCAGACACTTGTTTTTTCAGATGCACCCAACTCTTCTGCAAGGCTCAATTCCCACTCTAGAGAGGCCATTCGACTTTTCAGTTGGTTTCTTCAGCATTCACCCACATGTTGGAGCCTCCTGAAAATGTCCTTCTTTTTTTTTTTTTTTTTTTTGAGATAGAGTCTCACTTTGTCACCCTCAGTAGAGTGCTGTGGCATCACAGCTCACAGCAACCTCCGACTCCTGGGCTTAGGCGATTCTCTGCCTCAGCCTCCCAAGCAGTTGGGACTATAAGCGCCCACCACAATGCCAGGCTATTTTTTTGTTGCAGTTTGGCTGGGGCCGGGTTTGAACTTGCCACCCTTGGTATATGGGGCCAGCACCCTACTCACTGAGCCAGAGGCGCCGCCCAAAAATGTCCTTCTTAAAACATCCTTTCCCCACTCTCACCAACCCATTAGGAAAACAGAAAATCCACGTCCTTTATTAAACGCAGGAAGGGCTGAGTTCAAATCTGAACTTTGCCCTCAATAGCTGCAAGTCTATGGGTGGTGACTTACTCAGCCTGTAAAGTAGGCTACTTAGACCTGTATTTCAGGGTTGATTTCAGGAATAGATGAGATAACGCCTAGGGGAAATTGCCTCCCTCCTAATAGGCTCAAGAAATGTTGTTTTCCTTTAGCTCAAGTTCTCTCCAGGCTCTGAGAATGTCTATAGCCCAGGGAAGAAGAGCCTGGGTTTATCTAACCTTTTCTTAGAGAGGATTTTATGGGCACAAATGATGAGCAGACACCAGGTTAATGGGAGCTTGCAGAGTTAGGAAGGAATCGCCCAAAACAAATATTTCCATTGGTTTTATGTCAGGCCTGCCTTATCCCAGCAGCTGTCTGCTGTCAGCCAACACTGAGTGACAGGTGAATCTGCTCACCCCTTGGCCTCCTCAAGTGCTGCTCTGGTTCTGGAAGGGACCTAGCAGACACTCCAGGGCTCACCTGTGGCCTTTACCATCTCAGCCACACTAGCCAAATTTCCCAGGGCCAGGGTTCTAAACTATGAGTGGTTTTGTCCCATTGGCAACATCTGGAGATACTTTTGATTGTCACAACCCACAACATGTGGAGAGCTATCATTACCTGCTGGGTAGGGGCAGGGATGCTGCCAAACCTCCTGAAATTCACAGAACTACCCCCACAACAAAGAATGATCCTGCACGAAATGCCGACGGTGCTGAGGATGGGAGCCCTCCCTGCAATATGAAATCCAGTTGGTTGATGGGGCTCCTTGTGGTGGCCTCCCCACACCCTGCCCCAGTCTCACCCACTCCTCTACTGGGATCTCCTGGGATTCCTCCCAATTGAGCCACTGCACCCACATCCTTGTTTCAGGGTTTGTTTCTGGGGACCCCTGAACAAGACATGCCCAGAGCTGTTTCTGGTCTGGGTAAGGTGGAATTAACCTCCTATCGCCACTGGAAAAGGTGCTCCCACCACGAGGGAAAATAGGCTTTTCACATACTTACCGAGCAAAGGTGAAAGTCCAGATGAAAATAACACTAACAGTAACCCCTGAGGACATGCTATGGAGAACATTAGAAAAAGCGGGGCCTGGACTGGAGCACGGTCACCGTCAGTGTGTTTCCTTGAGGTGAGTTTGAAGCCAGGCTCAACACAATGAAGGGGGCACATTGGAAGCAAGATGGGGAAAGGGCTTTCTGAGAAGATCCAGTGGCAGATCCCAAGCCCAGGCTGAGGCCCCGGGGCTGCTTTCCCTTCCAAGGCAGGGCCCACAGGGCACCGTGGGAATCATAAAAGCAATACAGAACATTGCAGGCAGTGCACTCGGCCCAGAATGTCCCCCTCCCTGTGCACTTCCTCTTTGTGGGAGGGAACAAAATGGCTGCGGTGTCTCCAATGTGAAGGGAATCTTCGCTGGTGTCACGGCCCAGGGATTACATCTGCCTACAGTTACAGGATGTATCACTTGCAGAGAATTCCTTCTACAACATACTCAAAGAACTGGGGGGGGAGGTGTCTTAAATAGCTGGCTATATTTGATCTATATTTTTTATTCCTTTTTCCCCCCCTCCGTGGTTTTTCAGCAAAGTCCACTTTGACATGCCATTAAAAAAAAAAAGCCTACATATATGAGTAATAGATTTTAAAAGGGGGAAAAAAAACAAAAAACTAATATATCGAACAACTCAATGTATACAATTTGGAAGAAGTAACCGGATCCTCTGCTCTGGCAGGCTGTAAACTGGGCCAGGGAGGGACAATGTTTTTCTTTTGGTCATTCTGCCAAGTTAAAAAGGAAGTTGGAGATTAGAACAAAATATTTAAATCAAAAATGAATCCTTCAATGAAAGTTGCCTGATCCCCTTTACTACCACCCCTGCCTCCTTCCCCCTTATTGGAAGCATATTTCTCTTTGCAAAGAAGTAGTGTATTGTTGCTGAATACAAGGGGGACAGGCCCCTTGGGGAGACACATCGATCTCATCATTTTAAAAGTGAGAGATAAATGACCCAAGGCCCTTTCCCAATCAAATGCTGTTTCTGCACATTCTCAGAATAAATGGCATGCTTTTCCCTGGCGAGCAGGGAGTTCTCTCTCCTGGCCGGGTTTGCCTATGCTAGTCATGAGTCCCAGACCCAGGGACAAGGGAAAGAACAACTAAAATGGACATACTATGACCCAGGACACTGAGTTGTTCTTTGAAACCCAGGCAAGATATTAACTCCTCCTAATGGCCCTGTATTAAGATTCAGTAGTTTGATTTCATGAAATCTCCCTCAAGTTTACTATAAGAGACGAATAGATAGCTTAGGTTCTGACAGTAACTATTGTAAGAAAAGGTCCAAGAAAGGAGGAGAAAGAAACAGCCACTGTGATAACCAACGAGCTCCAGCAGTGCAACCTACCAGTCTCTCCTCAGAGGCCCTTTTGGTCTTAGAAGTGGCACAGGTAAATAGGGTCCTTTGGGTGCTGAGCCCACTTAATCCAGCACAAAACAAATAATGTGGCAGATACCTTTTTTGATACCTTTTATTTCCACAGATGGTTTCATTAAATCTGCTATCATCTTCACAACTGGTCTGGCTCTGTATACGTCAGTATTCACCTTCATGATTCTGTGAGCTTGCAAAATTAATGCATCCATCACTCTTCACCACCCGAAATAAATGTTGGTAATGTATTACAGTTCCCCAGTTCAAATCATATAGTCATAACAAATTAACAACAGAAGCATCCAAGATACAAAAACAAGGATACATTGATGGCATTAATAATAGCATGAAAATACGTAATAATGATTTTGCTCTCCGGAGGCAAGACTGAGTTGTGTTACACAATGGATTTTATGATAAACATTTGCAAAAATTATGTATTTTGATGGTGAACAATTATGTAGAACCCATGTGTATCCTGATTTCCCCCCAACTCCTCTGTCTTCACCCTGCTGTGGCCAAGAATTATATCCAACAATAAAGTCTGCATTTCTTTCTTGGCTCAGAGATGACCTGGGCTGGCTCATTACACTTCATTGTTTTAACCTGTGCAAACAGCCTAGCACCTGGCACTCTTCCTTGCAAGCACTAAATATTCTAGAAAGAGGTTTTAAAATGGAAAAACAGTGTCATCATCAAATGATCCTTGATAGAATCATTGATAGGCCTACCAACAGGCACCTCCCCGTGGACACCTACTCCTTGGTGCACCTCACTTACCAATGACCTGTCCTCAGTAGGAGCAAGCACTCTTTTTTACTTAATAAATTTAGGGGGTACAAGCTAAATTCTGTCACATGTATATATTGTGAGTGGGAAAGTCTGGAAAGCACTTTTACACACTATGTGTTTATTGTGTGTTTCTTTTCCCGAATCTTCTTCAATGAACTGTTGGAAACGATAACAAGAAGAGAGTTACTTTCCTAGACACTTTCCCTTGGAGCCTTTCTCTTGTTCTTAGACATAAACTGCATCACCAACCTCATCCCTGGAGACAATGCAGGTTTCCCCATCGTCGCTAGCTCACCTGCTGGACGAACGGTCGTTGATGGCCCTCACTCAGAAAATGTGTACTGAACTCGCAAGTGTCCCAGGGTCTGAGCTAGGTACTACACCCAGACTTTTCATCTAATTCTTTAATATCTTTCCTCTAGAGGTAATAATTCATTTTATTTTGCATAGGAAGAAGCTGAGGCTCAGAAAAATCAGGTGGCTTGTTAAAGGTACCTGGGGAGTCAAATGCCTTCAACAAGCTGCTCCTGCTTGGAAGTCCTCCCCACATCTGGCCTTCAGAGGCTATCAGTTAGGGCGGTGGTGGCCCCTTCTCGCAGGCCAGAATTTTCATGATCCTCTTCACAAGGGTTTTCTCTTTCACGCCTCATTCCTGTCCTTGTTCCTCCCTCACACCTGCCTGGCTGCAGCAGGCCCCTGGTCTAGTTTGCTTGCCTCCCTGACTATATGTCTGTGCCTCTCATCCACTGGAGCCCAACCAGGGCCAGCTCACCGTTCCAAAACCCTGCCTGGATCCCTCCAGCTTCCCAAGAGTCTTGCTCCACTAAGAACTTACTGAGTTGGTCTGGGAGTGTCATTAAAACCCTTTGGCAGTTTCTTCACAATCATAATAGGCACAATAATCTCAGATTTATCTCTGGAAGAAAACTAAAGTGAAGATTGAATAAGACTCAGAAAGTGGGCTTTGGGGGACATAATTCCCATGCCAGATTTTTATCTCCAAAATGCTCCGGAAATGCAAATTGTTATCCACACTTGCTCAAAATGTGTTGCTTCTGCATCTAAATACAATGCCACATTTTTCCTCCAAAATTTCCACCTCTGCCCACAAAAAATGAAAGTTGGTTAATCAACTTTTCCCCACAAAACCTGAGTTCACACTTTGTGTCCTAGAAGGTATGGCCAAGAATTATACTCAACAATAAAGTTTGTTCTCTCATTTATGAAATCACCAGTAGGGATATTTCGATAGTCTTATTTTTGATACCCAAGCATCATATTTAATTAATCAAATCCTAGTTTTCTTGGTTAAGTGGTACTCACTAAGGTAGCCAACAAGTAAAAAAAGTTTTGGAAGCATAAACTATTGAAAATCCTGGTACTCAGACTGGTTCAGAACAAAGTAAGTACTAACAATCTTCAAGGCCTCCCCTTTACAGTGAATCAAAAGCCCCAGCTCCTTAGTCTGACTTTCCCAGTTCACCCCCAGCCTCAATCTATCCTTCCCACCTAAAGTTCCTTTTCTGCTATGGGAACCACTTGCTTAGACACTCTGGATTATTTCTAGTCTTCTAAAAGCCTCTTTCTTTTCTTTCTTCTGTGTTTTCCCTGCACTCAAATGCCTCCCCCTCTCAAATTGATCTAGTTGGCCAAATCCAGCTTTTCAAACTTCTACTCCTTCCATGAACTCTGTCCTGAACACACCAGTCTGAACAGGTCTCTCCTTCTCCTGCACACCTGTGGCAAAGGTCGTGCCTTCCCCTGCACGCCTGTGGCAAGGTCACATGCTTGCTGGCCCTGTGCTTCTGCCTTCTGATACTTCTCCTGTGTCATGTTGAACTATCATGAAACATCTTTCCTTGTCATATTTTAATATTTGGTGCCCTATTCTGCTTTTAGGCCCTACAGCAAGCTATATACACAGCAGCCACTCATTATAACCTTGACGCTTAGATATGACCCGCATTCTTGAAAACCACCCTCCTCAGGAGACAGGTTTCTTATGCATAAAACAAGAGAATGGTAGAAATTTACTGCCATCAAATGTTTTTGGCTAAAAAAAAAGAAGGGGGGAGGATATTTCCATAGTCTCAATGGCAACTGCACATGTGAATGTGTGTTTGGGATACAGAAGTAGAGAGAGGCTTGTTAATTTTAAAGCCACATAGCATGTTTGGCTAAGACTGTGACTCTGTTTGTGTATTTCAACCACGTAAAATACGCCCTGGGATTCTGGACTGAGAAAAATAGCCATATAAGGAGAAAACAAGGCATTCCCTATAGCTGCTCTTGTAAAACACTCTATGATTTAACCCTCTGCTCGGACAGATCCAAGCTTTTGCACTTTACAACTGCAAACAATCAAATTCCTGGGAGGAGCTCAGCATGTGACCTGCACCACTGGGCACAAATGATCACAAACAAAACCTGACAGGTCACACACAGGGCAGCATGACCAAAGCCTTGCAGCTGCCTGCTTTTCTCTCTGCGGTGGGCCGTTCCAGCCAGAGCAGCCACGGAGATGAGTTCCAGCCCAGAGACGATTCCGAGGGCTCATTAATCCTTTCCTTGAAGAACACGGGGATCTGGAGTCTGCCTCCATCTTCCAGGTGACAGTCCATCAATCTGCAGAATCCCTCCATTGGAGAGGTGCAGGAGATGATGAGGGGGTCGGGATAAGGAAAGAGGGGTTCCACGAACAGCGGCCAGATGCAGGAGCAGCCAACTGCTGGCCCACCTCCAACACACTGCCCAGCCCTGGGGTGCAGTGTGTGCCCAGCTAGAGGCCTCTGCCCGTGCAGAGGAAGGATCACAGAGAATCTAGCTGACATTAATGACAACTTTGAGATACAGCTTTCTAGATGACAAAACTGAGGTTCTAAGAGGTTCTAATGTCCCTTACATGCAGTGAGTGGGCTGTGATTAGTAATAAACTTTTATGCTAAGTTATCTGCTCATTATCTCCTGTTATCCAGTCTAACCTCCTTCCTTCTGGCAACCGAATGACACCCCCAACATGCGCGTGCGCACACACTAAGGAGCAAGGAAGAGGCGGCCCAGCTGGGGATACTATGTATCTCCCAGATTCCCATGGAGCTCCCAGTGGCCAGGTGGCTCATTTCCAAGGAAAGGGACATGAGTGAAAGTATGTGTACAAATTCGGGTCACCCTATCTGTTTGCCCTTCCCTTGGGCTGGAATGCAGATTGGGGATGAAGAAGAGGACAACCGTCGGGATGGCGGAGCAACAGAAGGAAGCTGGGTGACTTTATGGAACAGCGCCACCTACCTGCCGGTACTACCCCCGCCTACTGCGCGAAGGGAAACAATCTCACCTGAGCCACCGTGTGTTTCAGCGTCTTTGTGACAGCAATTCAGTCTGAATCCTAACTAACAATGCATGTGACTTTGACTTTCTGCTGCCTCAGCTGTGTGCAAAGAACTTGAGGCCATACTAGCTTGCACTAATTTTAAAAGCAGAGGGGAAAAAATCATAGCCAAGTTACATAACAGTCAGCAGTACTCACATGCCAAAATCACCCCCTCCCTGAGTCAAGGTTGGAAGAGGCCTCAGCCCAGTGAGGAAGTCCTGCAAAGGTGGGAGTGAAGGTCAGAGAATCCTGCTCCCCACTGCCCATAAAACAGTGTGCTGCAGAAAGTTTGCCCTTGGGAATGAATTTCAGGTCGAAGGGCCCTACCCCTCATTAAGATGGAATCAGAAGCATTATTTGGACAACTGTCATAATTGTGATTCCTGAAAGGACTTATTCAAAAAGTCTTTCTCACCAACTTTTCAAATCTGCTTTACTTCCCTGAGATAGCTGTGTTAAAATATTTACTATGATTGTAATTTGACAGTTGTTCCTGGAAATTCAACTTTTGCTTTATATTTGAGGCTATATCACATGTGCTAGAATTTTTATGCCTTTGATAAAAATCTTTATCACTAATCAGGTATTTTGCTCTTAAATCTAGTAAACACGTGACCATATTCAGCCTTTTTGTTTTTCTTTTTGGCCTTATCTTTCATTCTTTTGCTTTTGTGCTTTCCTCTGTATTTATACTATTTCAGACTAGTGTCTAACCACATAGATTTTCATTTTTTATACACGTTAACAATCTCTGTGTTTTAATTGATACTTTTAGACTATTTACATTTATTTAGAGTTTATTTCTGCCATCTTATTTGGGGCATTGTATTTGTCTTGCTACATATATTATGTATATGATCTTTGCTTTCTTTTTACCAAACTTTTAGTGAATTAATCCAGTTTTCCAGGAATCTTTTCCTATTCTCCTAATTTGGTAATTACACATCTCATTTTTTTATATGTACTTACAGCCTTTTTAGATGTTATCTTACATTTTTAACACACATACTTTACTTTGGAAAGCATAAATTAAGTCACCTCTGCTCATCTAGCATTCAGAGCTCTGACCATCTCCCACCCTTCTTACATGTAATTGTTGTCCAATATTTCATTTCAACTTGTTCAATGTTCCTAAAATTTGTCAATATTATTTTCTATAGAGAATACTTGTCTAAATTTCATTTCCCTTCTTAGATCTCACTTATTCCTTTTTATTTCAACTTTCTTCTACTTGAAAGAAATCCTTTACCAGTTCCTTCACATGAACTTTTGGCGACCAAAAATGGACAAAAGAACATTTTCAATTTTATATATGTTGTTAAGTAATAAGTTAGCTGGATATAGAATTGTAAGTTGACGGTTACTTTTTCTTAGTGTTTGGGTATGTAACCTTGTTAACTTTTTGTTTCTGGCTTTGCTGTTGAGCAGTCAGCCTTCTGCCTGTTTAATCATATTTCCTACAAAGGAAAATCTCTGCAATTGCTTTATTTTTGACTTTTAAAAAACTTTCATTAGACTGGACTCAAGTTCTGGATTCACACTTACTTATTCAGCTCAGGACTTCTTGTGCTTCCTGAATCTCATGATCTTTATCTTTTAACTATTGTAAAAGATTCTCAGTCTTTTTTATTCTTTGATTATTTCTTCTCTTTCATTCTCTATTCTCTTCTTCTAGAACTCTTACTCTTTCTCATTGCATCATCCATATCTTTAGTTACTCTCTCAAGTATCTATGTTTCTGTGATGTATCCTGGGTTGAAGTTATATCTCTCCCAGTTCATTACTTTTTTCTTTAGCTATGTCTAATCCTTTAAAATTGATGACTATAGTCATTATTTCTAGACGTTTAAGTCATTTATTTTTCAAATTTGTATTTTCTTTTTTCCATAATAACTTATATATTTATTATTATTATTTTCAATTTCTTATTTTATTCCTTTAATCATTTTAAACATACCTACCATCTTGTGCAATCCATCTATTATCTGAAGTTCTTGGGGATCTGATCCTGATATGTGTCCTGTTGTTGATTCTTTCTCATGGACAATTGTTTCCTAAAATGTTTTGTAAATTTAAAAGGTGAGATCATCTTCAATGGGGTTTTATCTATGGATATCTTGTATATCATAGGTTGAGGGTCTGACTTACTTGTGTTTAGTTAATGATTACATGGCATCATGGGCTGGAATCACATTTAAAAAATTTTTTTTAATTGACTTGTAATAATTGTTCATATTTATGGGGTATAGAGTGATTTTTGATGTATGTATACAATGTGTCAATGATCAATTCAGGGTAATTAGCATATCCATCACCTCAAACATTTATCATTTCTTTGCTTAGAAACATTCAAACTCCTCTCTTTTAGTTGTTTGAAAACATACAATAAATTATTGTTAACTGTTGTCATCCTACAATGTCATAGAACATTAGAATTTATTTCTGTTATCTAGTTATAATTTCATATCCATTAATCATCTGCTCCCTTTTTCTCCTCCCTAATCCCCTTCCTAACCTGTAGTACACACATTCTACTTTCTACTTCTATAACCATAACTTCTTAGCCTCCACATGTGAGTGAGAAAATGTGACATTAGTCTTTCTGCATCTGACATTTCACTTAACATAATGCTCTCCAGGCTCATCCATGTTGCCATGGATGAGAGACTTTCATTCTTTTTTTATGCCTGAATAGTGTAAAATCATATTTTTTTGTTAACATCTTATCTAGGATGTCCCCAGACCACATATATAGTATACATTCAAACCCCAAATCCAGTAAAGCATTAGATTCTTGGTTCAGAATTCTTGATTGACAGTTGAGAGATATTTTTGCATGTCCAGACTGTTGGTTAAGACCAATAAATTTATTTTTTGTCTCCCTGTGCTGAAGCCTTTCTTGGCTTGCAATTGGCCTATCGTGGAAACCACAAAATGTAGGTCTCAGAATTCACAGCTACTTTCCTTTCCAATTCTAGTTCCTAAGACAACTAACATAGTTTTTGAGTCTTCAGACTAAAATGGCTTACTGTGGGTCAGGGAGCCCTGTCTGATATAATCAGCAGCAGACAGAGACAGTCTATAGCACTTAAGGAACTCCCTTTTGCTCTGTGAAGAGAGAACTTCTTATCAAAATGGCCTAGAGGAAAGGCAGACGTGATCATTAGAAGAAATAATTAACATCTTTGCAACCAATAGGTTTTCTTCAACACTTCACTTTGTTCTTATTCTTCTCAGCTCTCAATAATTGTGTAGCCCCCACTGTGCGCATAAAATTATTAAAGTAAGAGTCAGTTATAGTAACCAAGAAGGGTGTTGGTAGTGTCTCACAGGGAACATCGAGGTGAGCATGTTTCTGCAGAGCAGCAGAATTTATTTCTGACTGCTACCACATCTGGAAATTACTCTTCCAGACAATACCTAGCCCAGTGATTGACATAGTAGATAGTGAATAAATATTTGTTGGAACAAAATATCAAACACTTCCTCCAGTCTTCAGTGAGGGTAGAATGCAGCATAACAAGGCAGCAAGCAGGAAATGTTCAGAGAGAGACAGAAAGATACAAAGCCATGCCAAAAAAAAAAAAAAAAAAAAAAAGAAAGAAAGAAAAGGCTAAATCTTTTTTGAGAGAAATAAATAACTCAAGACAGGCAGTTAGTAAAGAATGCTGGGGGAAAGTAACCTATTTAAAAGTCATCATAAAGGCTTGAAACCTGGCATCATAGGCTGGACTCACACTTGGAGTGGACTTCGATTAGCGCATATAGTTAAGACTGAGAGCATCCTTCAGTTCCTAAATAACAGCCTGGTCACAGGTGCGGATAGTCTCCACCAGCCCTCATGGCAGGGGGTCATCTGTGAGCTTGGGCATTACATTAAGATAAAATACTCCACAAAAATGAAGACAATTCTCCTAGGCACCCCTGCATAAGGGATTTACAGAGAAGGAACTGAAAATTTTAAAAAGGAATCCACTGTATTAGTTTTTGGTGTATGATAATACTCACATTAAATATGTATTGAAATATTTATACTTCAGATCATCCTGTGGATTCTTTATTAATATGTTCTTATTATTTTTAAGATAAAAATAGATATTTGGATTAGCTGAGAGCTGCAGTCAAAACTTGAGAGCTAAGAAAATAGTCTTATACAAATGCTGCAATGGCCAGGTTTTCTTTATTCTAAGTATATAATTCATTACATTCAGCCTACTAATGGAATCTCCAAAATTTCTTTAGAAAAGGAGCTAGAGGTGGCCAACTGGTTGAAAGACATACTTCATGTGTTTGCACAGACAAACACATGCAAACACATGAAGTATGTGATATTTCTATTCAAAGCACATATTTATTAAGGTGCCTCGGGGAAAGGAGAGGTTAGACCCCACTGTCCAAGCTAACCCTTGGTCCTGTAGAAATTGAAAACCAACTAGAGGACTCTTATGTAAAAACTCTGGGAAAACAAAACCCACATCATGAAAAAGATGATTGTAGTGCCGATCTGAAATCTAGGGACGCTTTGTTAGACAAAATTTCAGGCTGTTTTAGCTCTTAAAACACACACTTTCACCTGTCCCCCAGGATCCGGGTGGTCTCTAACACAACAGTGAGATTGCAAGAATGGGATCCCCCGCCTGTTCTGGTAGAAAGAATTCATACATGGAGGCTTCTTTGGGGAATTCAAGAAAACACAACTATGTCACGGGCCCTGAAACACCCAATACCACTGATGGCGTCAATATGGAACCCTGGGTTGCATTCCCAACAATAGCTCTGGGCAGTTGTTCTCATATGAAATCAAATTACTGTGCAAAAATGTGTGAGACCTCCCTCCCCACGATGGGGCAAAAAGGGCAATTTGCCACCCATAGAAAACACCATCTTACTAGCTTACAGGTGGCATTATTCAAGCACAAGAATGTGCAGAATGTGTCAAATGTGTGTGTTAAATGTGTGTCAAATTAGGTGGCCTCCCTTTTTAAACCATTAAACCTTTCACCTCCTTACAAGAAGGGCTCATAGACCATTGGTGGGAACTCAGCAACACAACAACAAAGACCAGTCTCATCACAGAAACAAAGAGGCGCTCTGCTGTGGCCCACAGAATGTGACCCAGCCTTGCACCTGTTGGCACATGCTGTGCCTTCCTTTCCCCAGGTAATTCTTTCCAGAAATGCCACTGGGGGCACGTTTCCCTCTTCAGACATTCTTGAAAATATTTATAGGATAAGCACAGTCTTCAAATTTCTATCAAGGAGCTTAATTAAGTGAAAATATTCTACCGTGCCTATCTCAAACATTCAGAATTCTGGGGCAGCTTCAGGCCGGAAAACACCACTGCACTCCCCTCTCCCTCAAGCTCCCTGTGTGGCCACCCCAACAACCGGGACCAGGGTACCAGCCCTCGGGCTCCACAGCTGGGTCTTTGCCCCAGACAATTTCCTGAGCCTCTCTGTCCCGGGGTTCCGCTCTCCCAGGGCAGTTGAGAAGTGAGTGCAGTGACCCAAACGAAGCAGCGATATCACCCTCCTGTTCTCAGTCCGTTGTGCCTGAGAAGATGGCTGGGAAAGGTTTTGTCTTAACCGTGTACAGTGGACACTGATCTTCTTGTTTACCCAGCCCTATCCCCTCTTTCTCCAGTGAGGGACCCCCAGTTTTCTCTTGCAGAACTCTCCTCTGTGGTTCATGGTGTAGGCGCTCTCCTCTGGCCAACACCCAGGCTAGACCAACTGGAATTGCCCTTGAACGGATCTTGGGCAGGAGCTGTGGCAGGATAGAAAACTTAGAGCTGATTAAACCTGGAGCTCAGGCCCCGCAGAGCCTGCCCACTAGTCCCTGTCCTTCTCCATCCTTCAGCCGCCCTGAGTCCTCTCCTTCCTCGGGATCTGGGCATCACTCCTCATCCTCGCAGTATGTTTCCATCTGCTGCTTTCCTTCTTGCCCCTGGCCTACCTATCTGCTTCCTGGAGCCAACTTAGATGTCTGCCTTGCAAATGTGTCTCAGTTACCCTTCCTGCACAGATGCGGAAACCCATTCCCAGGTCAGGGGAACTGCGTGGAAGCAGGGCAAGGGGCCAGGGCTGCACACTGGCTGCACTGTACCCTCCCTGAAACTCTCCTCTTGGGCTCTCGCCTCTGGCCACCAGCCCTTCCCTCCTGACCGGCCTGTCTCTCTCTCTCTCTCCACATCATCCGAGGTTGCAAACCATCGTCTATTTCAACTCGCCAGCCTTTTTCCCCCTTCTGGTACCATGCCATTTTCATAAATCTTTCGTTTTAAAATAAATCCTGGTATCTTGCTCACCACAACATTTCTAAAATTCATTCCTCTGCCAGCGTGCTCATTCCAGAGGAGGGCCCTTCCCACTCAAATATTGGCAGCATCCTACCCTCCTGGCTCCCTCCCCCACCACCTTCCTCTCTCTCAGAGAGAAAATGAGCTCTGGACTTGGGTGGGTTGAAAGCCCATCCATGCATGCCATGCATAACATTCCCTGCCTCGGCACTGATGCATTCCTGGACAGAAAGGCCTTTAAAAATGTTTCTCTCCGGGCCCATTTGGCGCCATGTTGCGACTCGAGCTCTGCCTGCTGGAAAGTCAGCAGTAGTGAATAAGGACAAGCTCACCCTGCCCTGCTGAGGGTCTGCTGTCCAGCTCAGCCTGTGAGTGGCACATCCCTGCAGAGCCCTGGCTGGGGGCACAAAAATAGCTCATGGGCACAGCACATACACCACCTCAACATGTTCCACCCAGTTAGGTTCTATCAAAAATGGCCCAGTTTGGCAGCCGGGAAGTGGTTACACATTAGGATTCAGTGTGCCTCTTGCAGCTGGGAAACATTCTCTGGGCGGTCCTCAGGAGGCCTATAAGAAATTCGCACCTGTGACTAACTTAACTGGCCATCCGGTTTCCCTAAAGCCCTATACAAATCCAGTTGAGAGAACAGCGCTGTGGCAGCGAACAAGTTGGGTTTATGGAGAGAAATTCGGGTACAACAGATTCAGGTAATTTAGCACATCACAATAAACACCATGCCTGTAGTTGGGCTAGATTATTGGTGACTTATTCAGCAAAGAGTGGGGCTACTGGTCAGTATGTGTACAACAAAACACAAATTATTAGATTGGTACTGGACATTTTTTAAAGCTTTCATTGTGTGAAATATTGACTTTACTATTCACTAGAAATTTCCCATGCTACTTGAAATTATATTTATAATTTACTTTTGTGTGCTGTTCAGTAGCATGTTACCCAACAGAATGCCCACATATGTGGAACATGTGTTTGTGTTCCAGCTGGGAGAGGTTATTTTTATAAATCCAAGCTGAAGAATCTATTTTCAAATGAATGCTCTTAAACATAAAATTCATTTTAAAGCTCAACCCACACCACCACCATTAAGAAAGAGGAGAATGTGGGCAGCATTCAACAACTATTTCAGGGCCACGTTGCATGCAGAGAGTTCTCTAAATGAGCTCTTAAACTCAAAGCTCTGGCCTCAGAACTAGATTGGGCTGTTCTTCTTGTCTCCAGTATATTCTTGTGCCCCTGAAAGTTGAATCATTGGCACTGGTTTCCAGTATTTTCACTCTCTTCCAGCTATAAAGTCCATTAATCTTCATGTTGATTTTCTCTCCACCCTCTTGAAAAAGAAGTATGTGTCCCCCAGATGGAAAGCCAGGAGCTGGCACCTTGGGAAGAGGTCACATGGAGCGGGAATGGTAGGAAAGGCAAGCTTCTCGCCAGCGTGGTGAGCCACCACCACAAACCGGGCCTGAAGCTTGGGAAGGGAAGTGAGTCAGGTCCTCTGAATTCTGTGGTAACAAACCCAGAGCTCTGTCACCTCTCTCCACCCTGTGGGTGTGCGCAGGACAAAGCAGGGGACCTCCTGGTGTGAGGCAGGGCCAGACAGATGTTCTTTTGCCTTTATTACACCATGAAAACTACTACTCTTGAAGGTTGAGTGTTGTTCCTATTCTTAATCTAAACCCACTTTAAATAAAAACATGGTTTTTCTAATAAAGATAAATAGAACAATAGACGCTTACAGTAGGATATATACTGGAATTTTTTTGAAGTGCTGCAGAACAGATGAAATTGCTATACACATTCCTATATATAAAGAACAAATAGGAACAGAGCTTAATATGAACCTGTACGTTTATCTATTCATCCAAATATTCCATTCACACGAAAACATGCAAGTGCAGTGCCCATAGAAAATAGAAAATCAGACTGGTGATGACTATCACTGCTGTCACTGCCGCTGCCACTGCTGCTTATCTAAAGAGGAACTCAATTACCAATCAGCTATGATATAAATGTTTGTGTCCACATGCTTCTGCTAAATTTATGCATTGAAACCTAATCACCAAGGTGATGATATTAGAAGGTCGGGTCTTTGGGAGATTACAGGTCATGGGGGCCATCCTCTCACTAGTGGGATGAGTACCCTGATAAAAGAGGCCCTAGAGAGCTTTCTTGCCCTTCATCTATGTGAGGATGAATAGAAGTACCATCTAATGACACCAAATCTGCCAGACCCTTGACCTTGGAATCCCCAGCCTATAGAACTTTAAGTAGTAAATTTCTGTTATTTATAAATTGCCCAGTCTAAGGTATTTTGTGATAGCAGCTTAAGCTTCTATATGGTTCCAGTTGCAAGGAGCTAATTGAACATGTACATACTCTTCATTGAAACCTCAGCATCCCATCTCTCTTCTTCTTTACCTTGTGCATCAATTTGGCTCTCAAGTCTTTCTCATTGTAGCTCCCAAATTTCACATTTACCTTGCTAACTTTTCCTCTCCAACCCTGGCTGCCTCAATGCTATGTCAGGGACTCCTGCTCCTTTCTTACCCTTGAGTTCCTCTTTACATAAGCAATTGCCTCCTTTCAGGCACAGGACATCTTTGAGAGTTCATCCACATGGGCTGGGCTGACAAACACATGGCCTTCATCCTGTGCTCCCACACCCTCAACCTTGACAGAGCATGCTAATCAGTCCCAGTGCTTTTCTCGCCTGAGCCTCGACAAAACTCTCTCAGCACAGGCCTCCAAAGTCATTTCCAATTTATCAGTTACCACTCCAGTCTAGGCGCTTTAAAACAAGGTCTTTCAACCAAGAATGTACATTTAAATCAGAGATGAACAATATCAAAGACCTGAATCAGAGAATTTCTGGGCAAGAAATACAAGCATTTTTCAATTATTAGGCATGATTTGGAGGTGCATCGAGAACTAAGTAAAAATGGTTCTGCTCCCATAGCACAGTGGTTACAGCACCAGCCACATACACTGGCCTGGCTGGTTCAAACCTGGCCTGGGCCAGCTAAATAACAATGATAATTGCAACCATAAACAATAGCTGAGCATTGTGGCAGATGCCTGTAGTCCCAGCTACATGGGAGGCTGAGGCAAGAGAATAGCTTAAGCCCAAGAGTTTGAGGTTGCTATGAGCTGTGATGCCACAGCATTAAACAAAAGACAACATAGTGAGACTCTGCTGCAAAAAAATAAATAAAAAGAACTAAGTAAAACTAACTCAAACCAGAAAATTTTGCCCTATGTTCCTCTCCTTTTGCCACCTGCTGTCTTATTGCCCTCAGTGGTTCCTATTCAGCTAACAACTTGAAAATTAGCCCAGTTTCTGACATCTTCCATTTAGACACCAGATATATGAGTCCAGGTCTTCTAAGAAGCAGATTCCAAGACGGGATTAGATGTGCAAGGCATTTAACTAGGAAAGTGCCTAGAAAGAAAATGTGGACAGAGCCAAAGAG
Source organism: Perodicticus potto (assembly GCA_963574655.1). NCBI lineage: Eukaryota > Metazoa > Chordata > Mammalia > Primates > Lorisidae > Perodicticus > Perodicticus potto. The sequence goes on from CAUYRH010151675.1 coordinate 30,893, forward strand.
GGTGGGGGAGCCATCAGACTGCAGTGCAGGGTTGACTGGTGAAGATGAAAAGGAGAATGGGAAGGAAGGGGGCTGGGTGGAAGTATCTTAGGCTGCAGTGCTATGGCAGGCTCAGCAAAGCCTTTGGGAAGTCCTGCAGCCAAAGTCCTGGGTGCATTAGAGAATTGTTCTGGTTAGCTCTTCTGCCACCAAGGAGCCCCCAGTAATCACAGCCTTGACACAAATGTGGCAACTTCAGAGTACAGCAGTGGAGGCCCCTGTCAATGATTCCCTATAACTGGAGACCTGAGAGGTGCATTCACAGAGCTGCCACACCAGGTAACCGACAGCAGCTAGGGCTGCCAGATTTCAGAAAAATACGGTATGGTAAGTTAAGTTTGGGTTTCAGATAAACAACAAATAAGTTTTAGTGTGTGTCCCAAGTACAGGTTCCCTATATTTTACCTGGCAACCCACACCATAGCTCTTTTTTGTGCTGCTCTTTTGAACTGGACCTGCTCTTTAGCTGCCAGTTCCTTAGTACCTGCGCTGCCAGGTACCATCTTGGCAGGTCCCGCTGCTGCTCAGTCTCTCTCCTACTCAGTCACCAAAGCGCACTACTACTCCAAATAGTTCATCTGGGAACCACCCAAGAAAATTCCAGTAATTCCTACGGCTTTCCAAATGAAGCTCAAAGTCTGGCATGTTCTCTTTGCAACACTGATTCCCACTGACCTTACAGTCCCTGACCTCTGATCAGATCGAACCACATGGCTATCAAGATATATCCTATGGCTCTAAGCATCCTACTTTTCCCCATGCTGTGCCCTCTCCCTGGAAGGCCCTTCTCAGGACAGCCTTTTCCCAGGTATCAAATTTAACCTATGCTTCAAGGCCAGCTTTAAATGCTGTCTCCTCTTTGAAGAGAAGAACTATGTGTACCATCACTCTGCCCAGAACCCCCTACACTTAGTAAAACTGTAAGAAGCTGAAATGATATAAAAAGACATCACTTGATATGCCCTGAATATCAAGCTTCCCATGCAGAGCAGATTTTTAGCAGACAATATTTCCCCATTCCATGTGTGGCCTTAATATCAATAGCTCTTACGCAACCAACAAGGTAAGCCTTGCTTTTAGCCTGGGTTCAGATCTTTAATTAATCAGAGCTGCCGTCCTTGTTCGCCCTTGACTGGGTTTCCCTGATGATTACCCACTGGAAAACTCAGCCCTTTCATGCAAACAACGTCCTGATTAATGCTTTGCACTGTGCACCAGGTTTGGCGAATGGGTCCTTGATTAGTGAATCAGCCTGTACTGTGATGTTTAGTCCTTAGAACTCAAACCTGATTTCACATCCCCTTGTATTGTCAAACCTTTTCTTACTTCCCTTTCCTTCTTCCCAACTTTGATTTTGGGGGGAAAAGTTTGCACCAAGTAAATATAAAGTATTAAATTATTCTGACTTCAGCACAGCTTTGAGACTGACTTGAGTGGTGAAAATGCCCTTCATCTGGCCACACTGCCTCTCACAGTCTCTTTCTCTCTTCCTTACTACAGAAGGCGTGGGGGTGGGGGAGGATCAGATGATGAAATGAAAACCTTTAAATAAAATATCATTCCCACAAAGGAAAAGAATTTTCCTCTGGGTCATTATCAGCAGAAGCCCAGAGAAAAGATAATAAGCCCAAGATTCTTGATTAATTAAACATTTGTGCTCATTGTATGCAATTATTCTGGGGAAAATCAACTCTAGGACATCTGTTTACTCAACCTTGGGCATAGAAACCACCAAACTACTCCTACTCTGCTCTGCATCTCCAGGCACAATGTCAAGGTGTAGAACTGATGGCTCATAAGGCCAAGGAACAGGCCACTCATTCTGTAGGCTGGAAACAGATGACTAAGCTGCACCAGCAATAAATTATGAAGGCTGAGTAAATTCATTGAGGGTTAAATGGAGAAATCTAAAGTGACAATATATTAATATAATGCATACTTACCAATATAAATAGTCATTTTATACTACAGAGCAATTAAATATAGATGATAAACATTGTCATTAATTCAATTATTACTTTTTACCCAGTGAAACCACACTAGCTTTTTCCTAGTTAGGTCCTTTCCAGTTAGGTCTCCAGTTTCAATGATTTCCCTAATACCACTAACCCCTCAATTGTCATCCCTGTATAATCCTTCTCTGACAGTTAGGGCCAGGGAATGTCCCTGTCTGGTGTGAGGGTTCAGGAACTGGCAGAAGTGGAAGCTTCTTCTTTACCATTTGATGAGCAAAACCCACAAGTTGTATAATTGGTGAGGATGGGGGTTTAAGAATAGTTTAAACAGAAAGTGAAACTGAGGCCCAGGAGGCCCAATAGGAGGCAGCAAAAGAGCAAGGGCTGCTGAGGTGGCTTGAAAACCTATTTGCTGCGATCTGGATGCCTGTTGTGGCTTCTTGTGAATCTCCCATCCCAGAGGCAGAGACCCCAGAGAGGAGTCATCTGGATTCCCAGCCAGAGAACCTTTCTTAGATGTGACCGAATGAGCACAAGTGTTTGAGGAATTGCTACTGACTGGTCCCTTCTCCTTGTCTATCAAACAGCACATGCATCTGTTGAGACCCTGGCTCTGGTGTGGCTGGGCTCGAGTGTCCCCTGATCTCTGACCAGAGGACTCTAAAACCATTAGCTTCCAATATGTGAGGACAATGGGTTGTCAGACCCACTCCTCTGACCCAGACCCTCTCCAGGAAGATATGGCATTGTGCAATCATTACCATTACCTAATTCTGGAACATTTTCATCCTCCCCAAAGGAGGCCCTGTGCCCATCAATTCCCTGCTCCTTCTTCCAGCAGATCTCCGCAACCATAAATCTGCTTTCTATCTCTATGAATTTTTCTAATTCTGAACATTTCATATAAATGGAATCATGTAATAGCTGGCCTTTTGTAACTAGCATAGTGTTTTCAAAGTTCATCTATGGTGTTGCATATATTAGTACTTTATTCCTTTTATGGCTAAATCATATTCCATTGTATGGCTAAAGCAAATTTTGTCTTCTCATCAGTTGATGGACATTTGGGTTGCTTTCTCCTTTTTGCTATTGGGAATAGCGTCACTGTGAACATTCCTGCTCAAGTTTTTATGTAAGCCTATACTTTAAGTCTTTGGGATATAGCCCGAGAAATGGAGTTGCTGAGCCATATGGTAATTCTACATTTAACTTATTGAGGGACTGTCAGATTGTTTTCCAAAGTGGCTGCACTACTTTACATTCCCACCAGCACTGTTAAAGGGGGATCATTCATTAAAACTGAATTTCCCATGTTCTGGGAACTGCCTCAGTCTCAGCCATCCGGGATGGTTGCTTACTCTGATAGCAGGTTCTCAGCATACTCAAAGCAGTGTCAAAATCAAAGAGTAAAATCAGAGTAAAAATCAAAGTTAGGAAATAGCTTGCATGGGAATGCTGTCAGGATAACAGCCTCCAATGCTGCAAAGGCCCAAACAGATGGCCTCCACCCTAAAGGATATTCCTGAAGTGTGTTCCATCTCCAACATGGTTTTCTTTCCCACAACTTGATTGCAGGCCTTCTTATGCCACTGGTATGTTTGCAAGTTCTTCTAAGTCAGTCCCAGCGTCACCTAGAACTCTTGTTAAAATCTAGTTTCTCATTCACCAGGTCCGAGATGGAGTCCAAGTAGAGCTGATGGAAACCACATTTTGAATAGCAAGGATGCAGATGTCCTTATAGCTCCTGTAGGTTCTAACCAGTGGCTGGGCCATTAATGTGCTAGGAAGAAGAGGAGGTGGCAGGGCTGGAAGCCATACCGTCCAGGCTACATAGGTAAAGGAGGACATTGGTACATCAAAGTTAAATGGTTGAGGTAATCACACTATCTTAGGGAGTCCAACAGCAAAGATGTGATTTTAGTACCGGGTTGATACTATCCATATGGCCATTACTTGTGGGAAAAGGAGGGTGGACAGATAAGTATTATTATGAAAATCTCTGAAAAGCATCTACTAAAACCAGGATGCCTACCAAGGATACAATGCCCTCCTCAAATAAACGAAAAAGAAAACAAGAAGTAGCTTGGGAGTCCATGAAGGCAGAAGATCTTCTTTATAAAACATGTAGCTGGGCTGGGCATGGTGGCTCATACCTGTAATACTAGCACTCTGGGAGGCCAAGGCAGGTGGATTGCCTGTGCTCAGGAGTTCAAGATCAGCCTGAGCTAGAGTAAGACTCCATCTCTAAAAGATAGCTGAGCATTGTGGCAGGCGCCTATGGTCCCAGCTACTCAGGAGGCTGAGGCAAGAGGATCACTTGTGCCTAAGAGTTTGACGTTGCTGTGTGCTATAAGGTCATAGCACTCTACCAAGGGTGACAAAATGAGACTCTGTCTCAAAAAAAAAAAAGAAAAAAAGTGTAGCTGATACAGATGGAAGGGTCAGGAATTAAAGTTTTTATGTGGATATCTGGGGAGTATCGTATTTGAAAAGGCAAGATAATCCAGTAGGTGGGGCCTCCCAGGACTATCTCTGAGTGGCCCTAAATCTGAGGTGCCGTATACACATATGTGGGTATCTCCTCTTGCCATATTGTTTCTATTTGCTGCATCCAAGATGCAAGACCACAATTCCCTTTGGTCACATGACTTTCCTATTCCTAGAATGGAACCACTTCTTGATACGTTCTCTAGTTTCTAGTGTGAGGGCAACTGTGTTGGCTGCATGGTCTGCAGGAGGGGATAAAATCAAAACCATTGACAAGGCAGCCAACAGTGCTTGTTCTGGACCTGCACTCCTAAGTCTGCCTCAACTGCTCTTGCTTCTGGTGGTCTGAGCTTGCCTTCCATGACTAATACCAACCAGTAACTCAGGCCCACATCAAGCAGTTGCTCTCATCAGGGCTCATCTTCTTGAGGCAGACAGAGGGAGCAGATGTTGGTAGTTGGCCCCTTCTAGATCAGTATGATCTCCCTTTAGTGTGCATTCTCCAAGCTTGATTATACTGACCTGTGCAGTTTGAGACAGGGCAAGATTAAGGCAGTGTATTAATTTCCTATTATTACTGTAACAAATTTCCAAACATGCGTTTGTGGATTAAAATAACACAAGTTTATTATCTTATGGTTCTGGAAATTAGAAGTCCAAAATAAGTCTTACAAGTCTAAAGCTGAGGTGTAGACAGGGCTGAATTCATTCTGGAGGATCTAGAGTAGAAGCTAGTTCTTCGACTTTTCAAGTTTCTAGAGGCAGCCTATGTTGTTTGGCTCATAGTCCTCCTCCTCTATTTTCAGTCAACTTTATCATATTTTCTTTTTCTATCTTAACACTCTTCTCTCCTTATTAGGCCCTTGTGATTACATTAGACCCACATAAATAATCCAGGATAATCTCTCCCATATCAGAGTTCTTAATTTAACCAGAAACTCCCTTTTGCCATATAAGGCAACACATTCACAGAAATAGGATGTAGACATCTTTGAGGGGGAGGTGTCATTCTGTTACCAGAGGCATATTTGACTTCAGTTGTGACAGTGGCCAGATGAATTCCTTTCTGATCATGAGATGATTAATTACTGAAATAGTCAAGGGAAAGGAAAACCCAAAACATTGAATGTATGGTTGGTAATACCCAACGAACTCCACAAATTCATGATCTTTTTTTTTTTTAATTGTGGAGGTCTCCTAGTTGAAAGGGCTGACTCCTTGAGGGATATCATGCACACATTATGGCCGGACTGAGCATGGCCCATTGCTAACCTCACCAACTTATTTCTTTGGTCAAGGCCAGAAGTAATGCTGCCCCAAGTCATGGGAAATAAATTAGAGTAGTGATTATTAGAACATTGTGCCAAGGTTCATTATTTCTTATATGTCAATCATTTTACTATTCTGAATGTAACCCATAGTCACATTCAGATAAATTTGAAAAAAAAAAAAGACACAGTTAAAGATCAACCTAACTAAATATATTTCATTTAGTTAAATAGATAGCCAAAGGAATTTTTTTTTTTATTTGAGGACCTGTCAGAGCTTTTAAAGCATAATCCAAATTTCTGAAGGGGAAATATAGAATACAACATACCCCAAATGTAGTCGGGCAGGGCTGCTTAAGCTGCAGTAACAGACAACTCCCACATTTCAGTGGCTTAGAAAACAAAAATACATTTCTAGCTCATTCCATATCTCTCACCGTCAGAGGGTTCTATATCGGCCTCATTCAGGGGTTCAGGTCAACAGATCCTGCACCCTCTAGATTCTAGTACATAGCTAGTCACATAGTAGAGAGAAGGGAGAAAATAAAAAATCTTGTACAGATAATCCAAGACTTTTACTCACGTTATTTCCTTATTAGCATTTTTCATAGTAGCAATCATTTATTAAATATATACTCTTGGTCAAACACTTTCAAATATTAGCTCATTTAATCCTTACTACAACAAATCTATGAGACAATTATTTCCACCATTTTTAAAGCAAGAGATTTGAGAGATTAAGCAATTTATTAAAAATCTAGCAAGTGGCAAAAACTGGCTTTGATTGCTAGTCTAGCCAGCTCCCAAATCCCTGCTTTTAACTATTATTTTCCTTGATTGAGAACTTTCTTTAATTCCTGAACTTACTTATATATGTAGAAAAACATAATTAAGTCATAGTTGTATATTTAAAGAATTATCTTATAAGGTAAAAATTTAAATGTAGCAAAAAGCACATAGTACAATACTTGTATTTGTCTATTATTCAAATAGTGACATTGCTGGCATAGTTTCCTATTTATACTAGTGAGAAGAACTTCATTTGTCCAGTATTGTAGTCCCTCTTTATCAGCAGTTTCAGTTATCCCAAGCCAACCATAGCCTGACAATACTAAGTGGAAAATGTCAGAAATAAGCAATTCGTAAGTTTTAAATTGGTTGCTGGTCTGAGTAGTGTGATGACATTTTGCACAGGCCTGTGCCATCCTGGGTGGGACTTGAATCCTCTCTTTGCCCAGTATCTCCCTGCCCATTTGTCACTTAGTAGCTATTTTGGTCATGGTGTTACCGTTCTGGTGTTCAGGGGACCCTTATTTTACCCAATAATGGCCCTAAAGCACAATAGGAGTGAGCTGGCAATTCAGATATGCCGAAGAATTAAAATATTAGCTCAATAAGCCAAAATGAAAAAATAGTACAGGTGACATTTTTATTGATTTCTTTAACTTGCCTGGTTTTCCTCTCTAAATTTATTTAATTAAAATGTACATTTAAAATTAGAAAACACTATACTAAACCTTACCTCAAGCCCACCACCATAAAAAGGTTTGCAGTTAAGTTTCCACTGCTCAAATTCATCATGATTCCCTCTTCTTTACCATCCAATCCCTACTAAGCAGACTGTTTCATGTCACAAGACTCTAGTGCCATGCATTGATTTTTATGATCTTAGTGGAAAACTGTTAGGTGCACAGAAAGGCATTTGTGTATGGTGTCTGCATACATATCATATATCATTTTGGACTGCCAGACAGCAAAGGAAGAACACCATAAACACTAATTTTTACTCCTAGATGCTTAGTAATTTGCTAAATTTCCTTGTAATTGCTTCTAATTATTCATTACATTAGAGTAGAATGTGGCAGCTATAAATTTTCAATGAAAACAAAATTTAAATACAATGCATCCAAATGTCTCTACAGACCCAAGTGGCAACCTGTTTTTCATATTAGGGAAATCCAACAGATGCTGGCAACACATGCTGCCTCTTAATGTGACAAAGGAAAGTGAGCCAAGTAAGCCATCCTGTGAGTTTGAAGCTAGATTTTGAAGAGACTGCACAAGTAGCTCACCAGCCCCATTTATGAACCAAAACATTTTGGGAGCATACCTGTCCGAAGGTGGAGAGTTTGTGCTAGTTGCCTATGCCCTCACCTGCAAGGTATCAGCATCTCCTGGTAATTCAACTTTGTTGGCCATTCATTTATTCTTTCATTCATTCATTCACTAAACTTGTATTGGGCACCTACCTCAGCATTAGGCTACATGGGAAACAAAGAAGACCCTTCTAAATGAGGCCAAGGGAAGGTGATCTACAAGTAACCTCCATAATCTGAGGCAGAAGATTGCGTCTCCACAGTATGATCATGATGCAGCTGGAGTTCAAGAAAGAGACTTCTATCTAGAAGGGGACCTGAAAAATAAATTTGACAGTGTATGCAGCTGCTGAGGAAAACAATAAAGCAGTTCCGAAAAAAATTAAACAAAGAATTACTATGTAATCCAGCAATTTCACTTCGGGGTATAAACCCCAAACTAGTGAAAGCCAGGGCACAAATTGATACATGTGTACAACCATGTTCAAAGCAGTACTATTCACAATAGCCGAAGGTGGAAACAACACCTGTCCATCAATAGATGAATGGACAAAGAAAATGTGGTATGCACACCCAATAGAATATTATTCAGCTTTAAAAAGAAACAGAATTTCAACACATGCTACCATACAGATGAACCTTGAAGACATAAGCCAGACACAAAAGGATGACTATTATATGAGTCCACTCATTTGAGGTATCCAAAATAATAAACTCACAGACCCCAGAATGGTGGTCACCAGGATCTGGGGACAGGGAGGAATGTGAGATTGTATTTCATGGTTTCATGGGTACAGAGTCTCAGATGGAGAAGATAAAAAAGTTCTAGAAATAGATAGTGGGGATAGTTGTACAATGTACTTAATACCAATAAACTGTGCACTTGAAAATAGTTGAAATAGTCCCTTTTGTGTAATGTATATATTGCTACAAAAAAAAAAGTATTTCTAAAAATTTAACAGCATACAGAGAGGAGAAAGGGCACTCAAGGCAGAGAAATAGCATGAGCCAGAGTACAGAACTTGAAAATAATGGGTTTTAGTCAATAAATAAGGAAGAGACCAATTTTGGTGAAAGTTGTCAGATGTATGATGTGAACAATAACATTAATGACAATAAAAGTCACCATAAATACAGCCCATAAGTAGTGTGCACTATGTACCAGGCACTGGGCTACTTCTTCTGTAAGTATTATCTCATTAACTCTTCTCAATAATACATAAAATAGGTATTACTTGTTTTATTTCCTTTCACTTTATTGTGCTTTGCAGATATTATGTTTTTTACAAATTGAAGGTCTGTGGCTATTCTGTGTCCAGCAAGTCTATCAGAGCTGTTTTTTCAATAGCATGTGCTCACTTTATGTCTGTGTCACATTTTGGTATTAAGTTTTCATTATTATTATATCTGTTGCAGTGATCTGTGACCAGTGTTGATGTTACTATTGCAATTGTTTGGGACACCATAAAGCATACAGATATAAGATGATGAACTTAAATCAATAAATGTATGTGTTCCGATTGCTCCACTAACTACCCATTCCCCCATCTCTCTCCCTCCTTGGGCCTTCCTGTTTTCTGAGACACAGCACTGTTGAAATTAGAGCCAATAAAAAACCCTAAGATGGTTTCTAAGTGTTCAAGTGAAAGGAAGAGAGTCCTATGTCTCTCACTTAAAATCAAAATCGAGAAATGATTAAGCTTCATGATGAAGGCATGTTGAAAGCTGAGATAGACCAAGAACAAAGCATCTTGTGCCAACAGTAAGGCAAGTTGTGAATGCAAAAGAAAAGTTCTTGAAGGAAATTAAAAGTGCTACTCCAGTGAGCACACAAATGATAAGAAAGTAGAATAACCTCATTGCTAAAATTGTAGTGGTCTGGAAAGATCAAACCACTCACAACATTACCTTAAGCCAAAGCTAATCCAGAAAAAGGCCCTAATAATTCTCTTCTATTCTCTAAAGACTGAGTGAGAGGAGGAAGCTGCAGAAGAAAAGTTAGAAGCTAGCAGAAGTTGGTCTACAAGGTTTAAGGAAAGGGGCCATTTATCTCCATAATATAAAAGTTCAAGGTGAGCAGCAAATGCTGCTGTAGAAGCTGAAGTAAGCTATTCAGAAGATCTAGATAAGACTTTAAGTAAATAAAGGGGGCTATGATAAACAACAGACTTTCAATGTAGACAAAACAGCTTTCTATTAGAAGAAAATGCCATCTAGGATTTTCATAGTTAGAGAGGAGAAGTCAATTCCTGGCTTCAAAGCTTTAAAGGACAGGTTGACTTTCTTATTAAGGTCTAATGCAGCTGGTGACTTTAAGTCGAAGTCAATATTCACTTACCACTTTGAAAATCGTAGGGCCCTAAGAATTATGCTAAATCTACTCTACCATTCTCTATAAATGAAATAACAAAGCCTGGACTTACAGCACATCTGTTTACAACCTGACTTGCCAAGTATTTTAAGCCCACTGTTGAGAACTACTACTCAAAAATACTCCTTTCAAACTATTACTGCTTATTGACACCATACCTGGTCACCCAACAGCTCTAATAGAGATATACACAGAGATGAACATTGTTTTCTTGCCTGCTAATACAACATCCATTCTGCAGCCCATGGAACAAAGAGTAATTTTGGCTTTCAAGTCTTATATAAGAAATACATTTTATAAAGCTATAGCTGCATACATGGTGATTCTTGTGATGGATCTGGGCAAAGTAAATTAAAAACCTTCTGGAAGAAATTCACCATCCAAATGCCATTAAGAACATTCATGATTCATAGGAGGAAGTCAAAATGTCAACATTAATGGGGATTTGGAAGAAGTTGATTCCAAATGAAGGGTGGAGGAAATCACTGCAGACACAGTAGAAACAGCAAGAGAACTAGAATTAGCAGTGAGCGTAGCACAAGAGGCAGAGGTGGTGAAGAGACCATGGTCGTAGTAGTGGGACTGGGGGGCCCAGAGGTAGGGCACCCCAAGAGCGAGTGGCTGAATACGTGTTTACCCCTGTAGGTTGATGAAAGGCATGGGACATACCTCAAAAGCTGTAGGTTGAGGCACTGGCTAGCAGTGGGCCTGCTCCCAGTCCCTGGCCCAGTGGTGCAACTGTGGCTTGGTTGTGAGGAGGTGGGGAAGAGGGTGTCTGGCCTCCACCATGGAGGGCATGGATGTGGACTTAGACCAAGATCTGATGCAGAATAAGTTCAGCTGCCTCGGCACCACCCACAAGGACGTGCTTATCTCTGAGTTCCAGAGGCTGCTTGGCTTTCACCTCAACCCTGCTGGCTGTACTTCTTCCTGGACATGACCGACTGAGCAATTTTTATGAAACCATGGATAAATCCAAAGTTTATGTTATTTTTGAATATGAGTTCCATCATAGAACTAATGTAGAACAGATAGCTTGAAATATCAAAAAAGTGTTTGTTTGAAGGATGTTGCTAATGAACACACAGTATGTGGATGGCTTGAGAATTTCCCTTCTGGTGATTTTAATCTTGAAAATGAGCCATGTGGGCAACCTGAGACCAAGGTGGATAATGATGAGTCAAAAGCTGTAGTGGAAGCAAATCCATCTCAACCTACACGTGAATTAGCAGCAAGGTTTGCCATTTGAAACAAATTGGCAAGGTAAAGAAGTTGGAGAGATGGATTCCACAGGAATTAAATGAGTATCAAAAGAGAAATCGTCTTGAAGCTGGCCTTTCTTTGCTGTCACAAGATAAAGGTGAACCATTTCCACACTGAATTGTTACATGTGTTGAAAAATGGATCCTTTTGACAATTGCAAGCATGCAATTGGCTAGATAAAGAGGAAGTACTGAAACACAATCCAAAACTGAATATTCATCAAAAAGAGCTAATGGTGTCTGTTCAGTGGTCCAGTGCTGAGATGATCCACTACAGCTTCATGAAACCCGGTCAATTGATTACAGAAAATGTCTGTTGTAACCACATGGATGAGATGATGAGGATGCTTGTGATTAAGCAGCCGGGACTGGTCAGCAGAGACAAACCAATCCTCTTGCATGACAATGCTGTCATCCAAACAGCGCTGCTCAAACTAGAGAAGCTGGACTTGGAAACTCTATCTTCCACCAGACTTTGCAGCAACTGGCTACCACTTCTTTCAAGCTTTGGACCACTTCTTGCAAGGAAAAATAATTCAATTCTCAACAGGCTGTGGAAGATCCCTTTTGCAATTTCATCACAATTCCCTCTCCAGGCTTCTTCACTGCTGACATAAACATGGTCCCATTAAAACGGCAAAACTGTGTCAATAGTGAAGGCTCATATTCTGATTAATCATACTGCTTCTTGTATGAGATATAATAAACTAATCTTTTATTTCAGGAAAAAAAAAAGAAGTGAGGCCTGAAGATGTGACTGAATTGCTGTACTCTCATGATAAAACTTGAATAAATGAGTTTCCTGTTATGGATGAACAAGGACAGTGGTTTCTTAAGATGGAATCTACTCGTGAGAAGATGCTGTGAATACTGTGGAAATGGAAACAAATGATTTTACAATATTACTTAACTTAGTTGATAAAGCAGCAGCAGGTTTTGAGAAGATTGACTCCAATTTTGAAAGTTGTTCTACCATGGGTAAAATGCTATCAAAGAGCATCACATGCCACAGAGAAACACATGTGACAGCACAACTGAGCGACAAACTTCATCATCGTCATATTTGCAGACACTGACATCACATCAACCTTTAGCAACAACCACCCTGATCAGCAGCCATTCACCTGAGGCAAGACCCTCTGCCAGCAAGGAGATTATGACTCACTATAAGTTTTAGCAATAAAATATTTCTAAATTAAGGCATGCACATTTTTTCTTAGACGTAATGTTATTGCACACCTAATAGACTACAGTATAATGTAAATACAACTTTCATAAGCATTGAGAAACCAAAAAGTTCATGTGACTTGCTGTACTGCTATACATGCTTTACTGCCGTGGTCTGAAACTGAACCCACAGTATCTCTGAGGTGTGCCTGTACTGTTATTATCCTAAGGTCACCGCTTAGATATCTAAGTCAGAGAGGGCAAATAACTTGCCCTGTAGGCATCAGAACTGGATCTAAGTGTCTGTTTGTCCCTAGAGCCAAACTCGCACACCCCTGCCTCCCAGAGCAAGGTGGGAAGAGAAGTGGGTTGGACCTTGGGACACCAGATTGAGAAAGTGAGCCATAATGAGTAAATAAAAGAGATCCAGGAGAGAATGCTAAGAGACGTGCATATAAAGAGACTTGCATTTGAGAATATTAATCTGGCAGCTGAGTATAAGGGCAAGGGGTAGGAAACTAGAGGGAAAGTTGCATTTCTTCTTAGGGAATAAATAATAATGGCTTCCTGGAAAGACTCTGATAGAAAGAGAGAGAGAGGAAAGATGGAGAGGAGGGATTGTCAAGGTTTGGGAACAGGCTGCATAAGGGGAATACGATCTGCTCTGATATTATTCTGTGGTGGTCAATACCAGGAAGACAGTGTTCCCATCAGAAACAGGAAGTCCAGAAAGGAAAACAGGTTTGTGAAGGAAGAGAGTATATTGTGGAGTTGAAAATCTTGGTAAACCTGCCTGCTGAAGATGTCTCTCAAACTGTTAGAAAACAAAGGCGTCAGACTTCAACTAGAGAAGAAGTTCAAGTACCCACGCAGGAAAACTATGGCAGCTAATGTGAGAGTTGGGATCCCAGGGCTAAAACTACACATTTAAGCATTTAGGAGTTCCCAAGACACTGGCTGGCTCGCTGCCTGCTCACCCAGCCAGTCAACACTCTTCATCCATGCACACCAATCCCATCAATCATCCAAGAACAGATAACAAAGGAATATCAGACCAGAAATATTGAGAATATTTCAAACATGAATAAGAAAGACCATGATGACCGAACACAAACAAATGACCCCAGAGGAACAGGAGATAATTCAATGAACCAAAATTATTCTCATTCATATTCTGAAAGCATTTGAGACAAAACTGTATTCTTGTAAGGAGAGTATGCTACCATTATAAAAGCATAACCAGCAACCCAGAAAGAATTCTTGGAAATAAAATTTTCTGAGCTATTGTTAAAAAAAAAATACTTTTTGATGGAAAATTTGGAAAGAAAGTCAAGGAAATATCCCAGAAAGCAAACTGACTAGCTAACAACATATAAGACATAATAAGAAAAAAGAGAAGAGACCTAAAGATGAATCCAGGAGGGCCAACCTCTGGCCAAAGAAACACAAGAGTGAAAGCTTGTGGGTCTACATATAAAATGAGTCCCTCAGGTTCCCAGCACAAGAAGGCTCCCAGATAGAGGCCTGCAAGACTTCCACCAAGAGGAAGAAGATCCTAAAATCTTCCAGAGCTAAAAAGACAGGGCACCTTCATGGATGATGTGGCCAGAGAAGCCGCACATGAGACACCCCCCACAAAAGGCTTCAAACTTTATTTTTATTATTGTTTGGGATTCATTATGGGTACAAAGAATTAAGTTACACCGATTACATTTGTTAGATAAAGCCCCTCTGACAATTGTGTCTGTCCCCCAAGAGGTGTGTCATACACCATGACCCCTCATTCCCCTACCCAACCCCTTGTATTAGCTCATCTGAAAGGCTTCAGACTTAAAGGGCCTTCCATGGGCAGTACAAAGTCCTGGTTAGCCAGAATTAATTCCCTCCTGTTTGCCCCCATCTCAGCTAAGAACTTCATTTTTACTGCTTTGTCTGTAGGGGGTCTGATGCTATCAGAGAGATGGGGTGATCAAGAAGGAAGGGGGAGTGTCCACCTCTCTCATCATTCCTTTAGGCTACACAGAGAAGACTAGACCCTGGCCCATTGGGGGCAAGGCTCTGAGTCACTAGGGTGTCCCAAGCAATCCATGAGAAGATACGAGAGCAAAGCAACCTTCTGACTTATGGGTGGGAGGGGAAACACTTGCATTTCTCACGTTTTCTTGAAATTTCCTGTTTATCTGTCTCCTCAATTAATTGTAAGCTTTGGGAAAGCAAAGCCTGTATCTTATTTAACATTTTTTATCCGGCACTTAACCCGCCCTAGTACATAATAGGAGCTCAGTAAATGCTCAGTGACTATATGGACAGATGGAGGAATAGATAAATTTTCACTCTTTTTTTACATAGACAAGGTGACAGTGGCTGCAGTCCTGCCTGTGAAAAGTATGTACGTTCTGCACCATTATTAAGAGGAACTCTGCATAATTGGGCTCTGTTGTCACTCCTAACAACAGAGAAGACCATTTTACCTGTCATTCTTCAAAAAAATTATGAATAATAAGTTTATGTGGATTATTAAAACTTCATCTCTAAGAGAATTACACTGCAAAAAAATGTAAAATACATCATTTTTCACACCACTACTATCCTTCAGATCACATCTTTCATTCCTGCTTCGATGAGTGTCTTCCTGCTACCTCAGTAGCTTAAATAAGATGGACTAGTTCATTCTCTCATGAACAAAGAAAGCCCAAAGGGAGTCCATCCAGGAGCTCAGTACCTATCTCTCTATTTCAGCATCCTCACACCCTCAAGATCAATTCATGGGACTTCTGTCCAAGAGGGCAGCCAACAAAAGGAACAAAGAAAAACAGAGAAAGGCCAAAGCCAATGACTCAGGCAGCCCGTATATGAGTCTTTAAAGTGGCTTCTTGTAAGACCCAGATAGCCCTTGCTTTACTCTCCATTGGCCCCCTAGCAGTACCAGGTGCAGGGAAACATATCTTCTAACCAAGTAAATCAGGGCCTTTGTACTAAAGAAGAAGAAGATGGATACAGGGGAGTTGGTGAGGCTCTGCCACACAGCAGTCAGATGGAAGCATTCCTGGGGACTTCATCCTCATGCCCTCTTCTCATTCTATGTTCCTGTAGGGCAAACTAACCCATGTGCTTGGCTTTCAAACCCATCTTTATTCAGTACTCCATGCTCCCTGGGCACAAGGGTTTTGTTTGTTTTGTTTTAACAGACTATTGGCCTTGGAATCCTGAACAAATGCTATGCTGTGACCCTGCACTGGGACCTAGGTGTGCCCATCACCTAGGAAGGATCTAGGATTCCAGAAATAATATGTGAATGAGAATGCCGTCAGTAGCAAGGACGTTGAAGAAGCGTGGAAAGGAAAGGGCTGAGTGGGCCATTTCCTTATGATGCAGCTTCTGTGTTGGGGGTCTCAGGAAGCACTGAGGGGAAGTGAGGAGGCTCAGCAGCCTGCTCCTACCCCTCTCCCAGATTCCAGGGAGGCATACGTGGCTGCCTCCGAGGCCCTTTGCTGCCTGCTATTCACTCCAGGGCGTTTCCTAGAAACACATCTGCACATAGATCCCTGCAGAGGCCTGGCTCATCTGGAGTATCTTGCGAGCAATCTGGATATTAAAAATATTCAGTCCAAGGAGTTTTTTTTATTAAACATTATAGAATTATAATATAAAGTTGGGGTAATGAGAACCATTCACATAAAATCCACAGGAAGAGGATGAAGATTTTTCTGTGGAGGAGCAGGACTACGATCTGCAGGGAGGCACAATCTCCCCTCCACAAAGCACACACACATGAGACACCAGAACATTCCATTTCCATTCTACTTAAATCGACAATTTCTTGCTTAAGTTTCTACTCTACGTCGGATATTCTGTTAAGGCACTTGGGAAGCAAGGATATAAATTACTCAGACTAGAAAATGGTTCTGTTTTTTCTGAATTTTAGTAATGAAGAATTGAGGAGGATCAATTATTGTTTAGGAATAAAAAGAACATTATTTATTTTTAACAGAGTTGCCGGCATTCAATTCGCCTGTAATGCATTTTTTAGATCTCAGAGATTATTACCATTAGCTGTCTATTTTCGAGATTTATTTTTTTCCTCAAATTTATTTTTATAGCAGCACCAATAAAATATGTTTTGTTAAAAATTAGTTCCATTTCCCTTCCAAATAATATTGGACTACATAACTCAGAAGTTCATCTAGATTTTTTTTAAAAATGAATACGTGTCACTTATGTTCAGATCCTTCTTGTTAAAGGCATTAGGTGTTCTCAATTTTCTACCAATTTGCCTATTGATGCATGTGGTTGTCTTTCGGCTTTGATGGGACAATATTAGAGCTACAAAGTGATTCTGATTTACTTATCAGAAAGAACCATCAGAGAAATGATCAAAACATTTAAAGATAACACATCCAAGATAAGAATGTATTTTCTTAAGGCTCAAATTGGAAGTAACACAAAAGTAAAAAAAAAAAAAAAAAAGTAACTCTTTTTATTCTCAAAAAAAAAAATCTTTAAAGAAGAATATTTCTAATTAAAGAATCAATAATAGAGTTAGGAAAAACAATTATAATATAAGGGTTCCTGGAGACCATACTCCAAATTTAATGTCCTTTCTGCTGCCAGAGTAGGGGTTGGTGGTGAACAGCTGCTATTTCAAAGTGACCAGAAGTTTCCTTTTTAGGTAGACATAGACCTTGACATCACCGCTGAGAGACGCTAACTCTTATTTTGGGAAGGACATGTTGTGAGATGTCAGTTCTGCCAAGCTAAACCCAGATCATTTTCTGGGACGGGGGTGTGGGATAAAGAGAACCTACAAACCTACAAGATTATAATGACAATGACTTGGGGAGAGACAAGGTTTTCTTCTCCCTCAGGCAAAAGACAAGTTGGAGGCCTGGACTGAACAAGGGCACACTTGTCTAAAAGCATTTAGCCAACACTGGAATAAGGGTGCTGATCAGAGGACTGAGGCAGGAGATACCCAGGAGATGCCCCATGGTCGGGCATGATGAGTGGAATCCAGGTCAGCAATACCCAATATCCAACCGTGTGTTCTTACGTCCTGCATTGCAATTCCATTGTGCTTACCCCATGTTTTGGGAAAACTGTATGTTACTGCATAGTCTTAGCTGTGCTCTGGGAATTAGGAGTAGGGCTGTGCCCTGGCCTGTGGCCCAGCAATCCAAGGAGAGGGGCAGAGCAGTCAGAAGCCATGATAAATGGCATGAGCAGGGGGCCAGAGAGAGAGGAAATTCTCTATCAGCACAAGCAGCCACTAGGACAGATCCATGACATACCTAAGCATCTCCTGGGAGCTCTCAAAAAGACTTGGGGAAAACCTGATGGAAGAACAATATTTCTGCATTCATGAAAGGTGAGGACTCTGGCTATGTAGGTGAGATTAAAGAAAGGAATGACCTCCAAGTTTAAGAATGTGGAGATATCTGTGTCAAAGACTAGATAAGATCTTAAGAAGAAACCCAAATAGGGTGCCAAGACCATTTGATGAGAAAAGGTTAGTTTTGGCTTTTTTCAAAACAAAGAATGCTGAGACATCTAGATAGCAATATGGAAAAAAATGAAATTGAATTCTTACTTCACACCTTAAAAAAAAAAACTCAAAGTGGATCAAAGACCTCAAAAGTAAAAGCTAAAACTATGAAACTTTTAGACAAAAACAGAAGGATAAATCTTTGTGCCCTCTGTTTTGGCAATGGAATATTAAATATGATACCAAAAGCATGAACAACTAAAGAAAAAAATAGATAAATTGAATTCCATCAAAGATAAAAACTTTTGAGTTTCAAATACCACTACAGAGAAAGTGAAAAGACAACCTATAGTATGGGAAAAACATTAGCATATCATATATCTGATAAGGACCTTAACGAGAATACAGGGTGACCATAAAGTTTATGTGCAATTTAAAATAGTTACACACAAATTTTATGGCCACTCTGTATATAAAGAAATCTCTAGCCAGGCGTTGTGGCAGGCCCCTGTAGTCCTAGCTACTTGGCAGGCTGAGGCAAGAGAATCACTTAAGCCCAAGAGTTTGAGGTTGCTGTGAGCTGTGACGCCACAGCACTCTACTGAGGGTGACATAGTAAGACTCTGTCTCAAAAAAAAAAAAAAAAAAGGAAAAAAGAACTCTTATAATTCAATTAATAAGAAGGCAAATAAATCTTTTAAAAAATGGGCAAAGGATCTGCATAGAAGATATACAAGTGCCTGTGCACTTGACAAGATTCTGAACACTATTAGTCATCAGGAATATGTAAATCAAAACCACAAGATAGCACTTCACACCTATTAGGATGGGTGTAATCAAAAACTCATGTAAAAATAAATGTTAGCCTGGAGGTGGAGAGATTGGAACCATTATACATTGCTGGTGGAAATATAAAATGGAGCAGCCACTTTTGAAAACAGTCTGGCAGTTTCTCAAATGATTAAACATAGAGTTACCACGTGACCCAGAAATTCCACTGCTCACTATGTACAGTCATTACTTAATATCCACAGGGGACCGGTTCTAGGACACCTGCCCCCAGCCACAGATACCAAAATCCTTGGATGCTCAAGTCCATTATAAAAAATGGTGTAGTATTTGCATATAACCTATGGATATCCTCCCATATACCTTAAACCATCTCTAGATTTTTTATAATACCAAATGCAATAAAAATACTAAGTAAATAGTTATTCTACAGTATTTTAAAATTTGTATTATTTATGTTATATTATTAGGTTTTTTAATGTTTTTTTCTAAGTATTTTTATCAAGTACTTTTGATCCATGGTTGGTTGAATTGGCAGATATGGCAGATACAGAGGACCGGTTTCACTCAAGAGGAACGAAAACATACGTTTGTACAAAATTTACACAGATGTTTATAGCAGTGCCATTCACGATACAGAAAGGTAGGAGTGATCCAAATGTCCATCAACTGATGAATGGATAAACCAAATTGGTATGTCTATAAAATGGAATATCAGCTGGCCATCAAAAGAATCAAAATACAATTCATGTCACAACTTGGAAGAACCTTGAAAATATACAAGGTGAAAGAAGCCACTCACAAAAGACCACATTTTATGTGTTTTTATATTACAAAATGTCATGTACAGAATAAGCATATCTATAGAGACAGAATGCAGATCAATGGTTGCCTAGGGTGAAGGAGGAATGACTATTAAATAATACAGGGTTTCTTTCTGAGTTAATAAGAAAGTTCTAAAATTAATTATTATAATAGTTGCACACATCTGTAAATACACGAAACACCATTGACTCGTACCCTTTAAATGAGTGAATTACATAGTATGTGATTAATATCTCAATAAAGCTGGTACGTAACATATACGTAATCTATCAGTGTGGTCTGACAATTAAGTTCATGACCATGTGCACTTATGTTGGCAGCACTATACAAACAGCTCAGTAAGGTTTCATAACCTTGGTATATCAGTGTCTCATGATTGTGTTCATGTTTGCATGTGACTGTGTCTTGCTGAGTGGTGTTCACTATTGTTGTTGTGTGTTTTTGTGTGCCATTGCAAGAAGGTCAGAACTTGAATTAGAGCAATGAACAAACATTTGTAAATTTCTTGTTAAACTTGGCAAGAGTGAAAGTGAAATCAGTGACCTGTTAGTCAAAATTTATGGGCATAATAACATGAAAAAAATGGCAATGTGTAAGTAGATTAAACATTTTCTTGAGAGGAGAGAAAGTGTCACTGATGAAGAGAGGTTAGAGTGGCCAGTGATGAGTAGAACTGATGAAAACATTGCAAATATTCATGGAATAGTGTGTCAAAATCATCAGCTGACTGCAAGAAGCCTAGCTGACCAAGCAAACATCACAAAGAAACAGGAAAATCTTTTTTTTTTTGTAGAGACAGTCTCACTCCATCGCCCTCCATAGAGTGCTGTAGAGTCACAGCTCACAGCAACCTCCAACTCTTAGGCCTAAGCGATTCTCCTGCCTCAGCCTCCCAAGTAGCTGGGACCACAGGCGCCTGCCACAGCACCTGGCTAATTTTTGATGCAGTTTGGCTGGGGCTGGGTTTGAACCCGCAGCCCTTGGTATATGGGGCCAGCGCCCTACTCACTGAGCCACAAATAGTGGCCAACAGCTCAAGGCTGTGGCATCACAAAAATGCACCAAATTGCACAGCACTGTCTGTGAGTGAGTTTTTAGCTGGTAAACAAATAACTGCATGGAGACATCCTCCCAATGACTTTTTTCTTTACCTGAAGCCTGAGGAAATATTGAATGGAAGACATTTTGATGACATTTAGGACTTCAAGGGTAATAGGATGATATCTCTGATGACCATTCCAGAATGAGTTCCAAAATTTCTTTGAAGGGTACACTAGACACTAGTGTTGGTGTATAGTTGCCAAAGGGGAGTACTTTGAAAGTGACTGTGGTGATATTCTGCAATGAATGTATAGTTATATAGCATTTCTTCTGGGTTGAGTTCACAACCAACCCAATTCTCTTAATTGTCAGAGCTTGCAGAAATTCAAGTTTTTATTTTAGTCTCATTTTTATACTTGGTTTCTCATTCGTAATATTGGAGTTATTCTTTTGAAGATATTATCTGGGAAATGTATACTTTGATGCTTTATCAGTCAAAGACACAACTATAGAATTTGCTTATTATATCAATTATCCAAATTCAATTTCACAATTTCTGCTTTTGTACTAATTATACTGTTCTTTTGTTAATTAATGTGGACTTGTTATTTTAATATTTTTATAATAGTTTTTTATTTTAATATAATTTCAAACATACATAAAATGTTCAAGGATTGTATAAAGATATCATGTATACTGTTTATGTCAGATTTACCAATTGTTGCATTTTATCTCATATGTTTTACCATCATTGTGTGTGTAAACATATGTAATTAATTTTTTCTGTACTATTTAAGATCAGACTGGGAACTTGGAGCTACTTTGCCCCTAAATCTTCATTTATTCATTTATAATAATCAAAATTAGAATATTTAATCTTGATACATTCTTACTTAATCCACCATCTATATTAAGCTTTGTTATTTGTCACAATGCTGTTCTTTATAGCTAGTTTTTACCCTGAATTCAAGGCTCAATTCAGATCAGACATTATACTTAATCATTATGTGTTTTAGTCTACTAAAAGACTAAGGAATAATTCCTCAGTTGTACCTTTTCTTTCTTGATCAAGTCATTCTATAAAATTGTAGGGCAGTTATTTTATAGAATGCCTAACAATTTGGATTTGTCTGAAAATTCTTCATTAATAGATGTAGGCTATGCATTTTTGGCCACACCAAAGAGGGGTGATGTTGGGTCCTTTTCAGTGCATCATTATCAGGAGGCAGATGACATTGAGTTGTCACAATATTGATGATGTTAATTTTAATCACTAAGTTAATGTGGGGTCTGATAGAGCTCTCCTCTCTGAAGCAATTTTGAGGAAGTACTTTCAGGTTATATAAATGTCCTATTCCTCTGTGAACTTCAACCACCACTTTTAGTATAAATTCATGATTTTCTAACTCTGTGGCTCCTTATGTCTTGATTAGTTGGCTTTCCACTATAAAGAAGAGTTTTTCATTCTCATCTGTCTTTTTTTCCATTGGTTTGTCTATCTACCTATCTATTTATCCATCCATCTATACTATATATCTCCATTAGCCACAATGCATTAATGCTGACATTTCTAATTTCAGTCTAACACCAAAGGCTACATTCTAGTTTCATTGTTTTCCATATTTACATTGGCTTTATTCAAGAATTGAGAAAGTCGGCACCCATTATTCTCAGTTTACTATTCATTTTCTCACTAGTAAATACATGCAGTTTAAAATTTCTGACTCAAAACTCTGCAAAAACAAAGTACTTTAATAGAGTTCAATATTGTTCAAGTTTTTAAAATTTTTTTGATGTAGGATAAAATTTATTCATATTGAGATGAACACATCTTAATTGTACAATTTGAGGAATTTTGATTAACATGTGCAGCCTTATTATCTAAATCCCATGTGAAGATAAACAACACATCCATATCTTGAGAAAGCTTCCCATCTCTTTTCCCAGATAATACCCCCCAACAAAAGACAGCTGCTTTTTGATTTTTCATCATAGACTAATTTTACCTATACTAGAACATCATATCAATGAAATCATAGAGACTGTATTCTTTCATTTAGCACAGTATCAGTGAAATTCATCCATGCTGTTGTATTGATAGCTCATTCCTTTTTATTAAGCAGTAATGTATTTTGTGAATATGCCCCAAATTTTTAAGCCATTTTCTTATTGATTAACTTTTTTATTATTTCCAGTTTTCCAGTTTGGGGTGATTCTAAAAAAAATTCTATAAACACTTCTGTACAAGGCTTTAAAACACACACACATTTTTTGTTTCTCTTGGGTAAATATTTTTAGTGTAAATGTGTATCATAGGCTAGTTTTATGTGTAAGTCAACTAAAAACAGTCAAACCATTTTCAAAGGCCATCATACACACCCATCAGCTATGATGGGGCATTCTAGTTGTTCTGTCTTCTCAATTAGATTAGTTTTGTCTGTCCTATTAATTTTAGTCATTCTAATAGATGCTAAATGGTGTCTTATTGTGGTTTAATTTTCATTTCTGTGATAACTAATGATATGCAGAAAACTTCCAATAATATTGGCCATTCATGTAGCGTCAATTTTGACAAGTCCTTCTTATCTTTTGCCAACAATTTATTGAGTTGTTTGTAGAAGTTCTCTCTATTATTTGTTGTACAGGTTGTATGTATTGAAAATATTTTCTTCCAATCTGTGGCTTGCCTTTTCATATTCTAAACATTGTTCTTCACTGAAAAAAATTTTGAGTTTCATAAAATCTTAGTTATCAATACTTTGCTTTTGGGTGCTGCCTGTGGCTCAAAGGAGTAGGGCGCCAGCCCCATATGCTGGAGGTGGCAGGTTCAAACCCAGCCCCCGCCAAAAACTGCAAAAAAAAAAAAATTACTTTTATTATTATTATTTCTGTGTTCTAAGAAATCCTTAGCTAGGCTCAGTTCATGAAGGTATTCTATTTTTTTCTACAAGATTTGTGGTTTTATCCTTTATGATTTGATCTACAATCCAGCTTGATTTAATTTGTGTGTGGGGGGGGGCAGGAATCAAGGGATTATGTGTGTGTGTGTTTGTTTCCATTTGCGTATTCACTTATTCCTGTACCATTTGTTAAAAGTACTGTACAAACCAATTGATTGAACAAATATAAGCCTGTTTCTGAGTGCTACATTTTCTTTTGTTAAATTGAATCTATCTTCAGCCTCCTAAGTAGCTGGACTACAGACATGCCACCATTCCTGGATAATTTTTCTACTTTTTATAGAGACAGGGTCTTGCTCTTGCTCAGATTGGCAAGTGAACTCTTGCCTCAAGTGATCCTCCTGTCTTGGCCTCCTAAAGTGCTAGGATCATAGGTGTGAGTCACCATGCCTGGCCTATCATGGTAAATTTTAAACTAAAGTAAAGTAAGTCTTGTAATTTTGCTCTTTCTCAAGATTATTTTTGCTCTTCTAGGTCTTTTGTCATTCTATATAAATTTCCAAATCACTACCTCAAATTCTTCTTTTTTCCCTGAGATTGGTATTAGGATTTCTTTGAGTCTATAAAGAAATTTGGGAAGAATTGATGCCTTACAAGTTTTGCATTCCAAGCTATTGAAAATGGTATAGCTTTTTTTTTTTCTTTAAGTTTTTTTGTCTCTTATCAATGTTTTATCATTTTCAGGGTAGAAATTTTATGGGTGTATCATTGAATTTATTCCTAAATTTTTGATTTTGATGTTATTTTGAAATGGTTTTTTAATGAGTTATCTTTTCCATCATTTGAAGCTAGTGTATAGAAGGACAAATAATTTTCTCTATTGACTTTTTATATTCTGTGACATTGTTAAATTCTCTTATTTATTTTCCTATTTATATTACAGATGTCTTTACTATATTTCATGTACATAATCAAGTTGTCTGTACATAAAAAGCTGTTTATCTCTTCCTTTTTAATCTTTATGCATTTATTTCTTTTTCTTGCAGTGTTGAATGATGGAATATCCAGTACAATATTGAATAGTAAACTGTGAGAACCAAATTTTACCTTTTTTAACTTTTTTATTGCTTTATGTTCTTCATTGATTTCTTCTTTTTATTCATTTTGGATTTAATTTGATTGTATTTTTTTTACCTTTTTATGTTGCTAGCTTGGATTGTTGAGTTTAAATGTCTATTTTTTAAAAGATATAAAAATGTTTAATTTAAAGCTATGAATTTCCTTCTATGCACTGTTTTTACCTAAATCCCACATATTAGATATTGCAATTTTATTATCATTCAGTTGAAATGTTTCATAATATTCCTTTGATTTCTTATTTGATCAATGGATATGTAGCAATGTATTAATTAATTTTCAAATATTTGTGATTTTTTAAGAATTTTATTATTGATTTTTGAATTAATCTACATGGTCAGAAAACATATGTAGTAAATTTTTAAGCTTTTGGGTATATTAACACTTGTTTTACTTCACCGTATGTGGTCCTTCTTGATAAATATTCTATGCACAGTTAAAAGAAAGATTCATTTTACAGCTACTGAATGATTTGGCATACAAATATCAATTTGATCATGATAATTAATCAAATTGTTTAAATCTTCCATATCCTTACTGGTTTCTTGTTAAGTTGCTCTAGCAGTTGCTGGGACAGAGTTGGTAAAATCTATATTTATGACAGTGAATTTGGCTGTTTCTCTCTTCACTGTTGTCAGTTTTTTCCCTCATGTATTTTGAATTTTTGTTATTAGACACCCATATAATCATGATGGCTATTTTTTCCTGATGAACTGAGTGGCTTATCATTTTGAAATACCTCTGCTTATTGTTGATAATATTTCTTCTCTGGAAGCCTATGTTTTGTCTGACCTCAGTATAGCCACTTTAGCTTACTTATCTTACTGTTTTTATGATATATAATTTTCTATTCTCTTATTTTCAACTTCTCTGTGTCTTTGTACTTAATATTCTCTTATGTAACAGGAATTGAGTCCTTTTAAAGTTTGAGTTCACCTACCCTATCTATCTTTTAATTGGAGTGTTTCAATTTCATTCAAGCTAATTATTCATCCAGCTGGATTTATGTCCACCTTTTTTTTTTTTAATTTTTTTCACTGTTTGTTTTAAATGTATTTTTCTAGTCCCATCTTATGTAAAATATTGCCTCTTTTCCTGATTTTTTTGGAATAAGTTTTTTATTTTGTGGGATTCTATTTTAGTTTCTTTACTGGGTTTTCAGTGTATTTCTTTGCTCATTTAATTACTTTTTATATTAATTTTTTGCAATTACTACATGCATTTCTAACTTATTAAATATACTTCACATTAGTAGGGTACTATTTCATGTGAAATGTAAAACCTTGCAACAGTATGGTTTATTTTACCGCCATCATTTGTGGGAGTTTTTCATATTATAGACCCCACAATATGGTGTTATAGTTCATTGTATAAAAAGTCATATACCTTTTAAAGAAAATAAGAGAAGAAAAAAATAGAGCCTTTTATATCTATTCACAAATTTACCATTTCCAGAACTTTTTATACACTCATATATAGACTCATTTCCATCTGTTGTCATTTTCCTCCAGCTAAAGAATTTCCTTTTTGCATTTTTTCTTAATTAAGGTCTGCTGCAACGACTTCTACTTTTGTATTCTATATATAAAAATTTTTGTTTTGTATTGACTTTTGGATAATTTTTTGAATGTAGAATTCTGGGCTGACAGATTTTTTTTTCTTTAAGCAGTTTGAAGGAGCTATTTGTCTTCTAACCTCTATTGTGGCTAACAAGATAGATGTAACCATCCTTCCTATGTTGATTCCTCTTATGCAATGCGCCATTTTTTTCCTGACTTCTTTTAAGATTTTTTTATCTCTGGTTTTGAGCAGTTTGACTATGATGTGCTGAGGGATATGTGTATGTATATATGTTTGTCTATAATTTTCCAATCCTCTCTTTCTTCTTTCTCCTGGATCTCATTACATATATTTTTATTTTACCCAACAGGTTCCAAAAGCTCTCTACACTTTTTCCTTGGTAATCCTTTACTTACACCCTTTTCTTGAGATTTGATAATTTCTATTATTTTGTCTTCAAGTTCAGTTGCTCTTTCTTTTACTATCTCTAATCTGCTGTTAAACCCATCCAATGAATATTTTTGTTTCTGATATTATAGTTTCCAGTTCTAGAATTTCTATTGTTTGCCTTATATTTTTCATTTCATTGATGAAATTCACTATAAATTCATTTATTATGGTCCTATAATTGCTTTTAGGTCCTTGAATACATTGTAATTATTCCCTTAAGGTTCTTTTCTATTCATTACAAAATATCAGTTACCTGAGCATTTGTTTTAATTGACTGCTTTTTCCTTTCTTATGGCTCACATTTTCCTGTTTCTTTACATGCCTAGGAAGTATTATTGAATAATTTTTTATTAGTTTGCTAAGGCTTCCATAACACAATAGCACAGAGTGGGTGGCTTAAACAACAGAAATTTATTTTCTTAAAATTCTGGAGGCTGGCTCGGCACCTGTGGCTCAGTGGGCTAAGGCACCAGCCATGTACACCTGAGCTGGTGGGTTCGAATCCAGCCTGGGCCAGCCAAACAACAATGACGGAAAAAATGGCCGGGTGTTGTGGCGGACGCCTGTAGTCCTAGCTACTTGGGAGGTGGAGGCAAGAGACTCGCTTGAGCCCAGGAATTGGAGGTTGCTGTGAGCTGTGATGCCAGGGCACTCTATCCAGGGTGACAGCTTGAG
>CAUYRH010151678.1:0-25501 GCA_963574655.1 Perodicticus potto
ATGTGGTGCATGTCTGGTCTATGAAAATTAGGACAACTTAAGGCGGTGGTCAATGTAGGGAAGTGGTCAACAGTGGAGGTTCTATGGTATATTGAAAAATTATAGTTGTATATATTTATGGGGTACAGAGTTGCATTATTAATTTTGAAAATAATGTGGAATAATTAAATTAAGCTAATTAATGTATCTATTATTTCAAACATGTAGCTTTTTGATGTGAACATTAGAAAGTTATTCTCTTAACCATAATAAAATGTACAGTCCTCAATTATAATATTAGATATATTCAGCATATTGTGTTATTGATCAAAAAATCCAACTTATCCCTCCTACGTAACTGATTATTGACTATAATTTCCCCATTCCCCCCACCCTCCAGTCTCGGGTAACCACTATTGTACTTTCTGCTGCTATGAGTTCAATTGTTTTAGATTCCACATATAAGTACAAATGCACTATTTGTCTTTCTGTGTTTGGCTTATTTTGTTTAGCGCAATGTTTTCTAATTTCATCCATATTGTAGCAAGTGAGAATTTCCTCCCTTTTTAAGGCTGACTAATATTCCATTGTGTACGTATATCACATATTCTTTGTCCATCCATCTCTCTTTGGACACTCAGGTTGATTCCATAACTTGGCTATTGTGAATAGTGCTACGATGGATATGGGAGTTTTTAATAAGAATCGCACTACCAGGTTTCATTTAAAGAAACTGTCATAAACGTATCCCTTTTGGGGAATGTGAACAGAGAAATGGCCGGTCTCTAGATCCATGCTACCTTGTTTTTCCCTGCTCTGCCTCCAGGATTCACACTAGGTGTTACACCAAAGAACGGCAATGGGGTCCCCTCCCCAGAAAGCCTTTTCCTGCTTCCTGGCTATTGCTTATTGTTTTTCTCACCTGTATCTTTGGAACCAGACTGTGTCTACTTCACTCCCAGCCAAGCTTCCCTGGCTTCTCCCTGAGAGAATCGGCAGAAGAAAGGCAAGTAGGAATGCAGAGATCAATTGCGAGAGCATCAGCCCGCAGGGAGAGAAACCACAAGGCTGAGACAAGGGGAGCAGAATCTAGAAAGGCCTTGCAAGAGAGAAGGCATCACGACGCAATTGTTTTTTTTTAGAGGCAGTCTCATTTTGTCACCCTCGGTAGAGTGCTGTGGCATCACGGCTCACAGCAACCTCCAGTTCTTGGGCTTAGGTGATTCTCTTGCCTCAACCTCCCGAGTAGCTGGGACTACAAGCACCTGCCCAACACCCGGCTATTTTTTTTTGTTGTTGCAGTTTGGCCAGGGCCAGTTAAAACACGCCACCCTCAGTATATGGGGCCAGCGCCCTACCCACTGAGCCACAGGTGCAACGCACACTGCAATTTTGAAGAGCGAAGGATGAATCTATTCATTCCCTCAGTTATTCATTCACTCATTCATCCATTCATTCATTCATTCATCCATTAATTCACTCATTCATTTATTCATTCATTCACTGACTTGCCTGCAGGGACTAAGCAAGGCCACTTTTGCCCTCCAGGAACATTTGCCAAAGCAGAGAGAGTCCTGATCATCTTCAGCTGTGGGTCACAGACAAGAAGCAGAATAAGACACAATAAACAGCTTCAGAAATGTACAAAGAACTTTGTGGGTTCTGGAGAGGAAAACGGGGAAAGGAATTTCTATGTGAGCCAGGGGTAGAAGTGCGGTTAATTTGACCTTAACCTTAAAAAATGGGTATTAATATTAATATTATGTTAGTGCTAACATTAGGATTGTATCTTAAGATATTTTATCAGACAAGTCATACATGTTTGTGGTGAAAAAATGGAAAACACAGAGAAGCAACTTAAACAAAAGAAAATTGCCCTCAAACTATTAATATTTTGACATTTCTATATCTATTTACTTACCTATCTGTCAAATATGGCCATATTAAGGATATTATTTTATGATCTACTTTTCATTTTCTAATATAGTAATAGAACTTATATCAATAAATACAGATGTGCATTATCATTTTAAATAGGTGAATCATATTCTGTTGTATGGCTATGACTTACTTTCTTTCTTCAGGTCTCCATTGTTGGGTATTTATATTGCTTTTAATATTTTTACCATTATAAATGCCATTTTGATTAAAATCTTTCTTCAGGAATCTTTGTGCAGTTGTGTGATTGTTTCCTTGTGAAAAATTGAGTGTGTTTTCAATGGGGTTGAGTTTCGACATGAAGGATGTCCTTGTCAAAGAGGCAGAGAAAGTAAAAGCACAGAAATGGAGGTGCCCTGGGCAGGTCTGGGAAGCCACAGCTGAAGAGGGGAGGACAAGTGACTGCTCCTGCAGGTCTGTGGGCCAGGGAGGGTGCTGAGTTTCAACCTCCAGTGACTCAGGTCGTCTTCTTGAGAATCATTTGAGGATTTGGCTATGCTTATTTTATAGGTAAGAAAATAAGCACAGAGAGTGTAAGTCACCTTCCCACAGTTACCCAGTAAGTAGCTGAATCGAGAGTGGTTCTCAGTGCATTGGACCCCAAGCTCAGGCTCATTCACTACGTTGTAAATGGTTTTTTTTTTTTCGTTGCAATTGTTTTAAGTGGTGTTCAAGGTTATCATGCTGGTAGGTGTGTGGAAAGAGCCCTAACAGAGACTCTCCTTCTTCAGTCTGGCCCTGACTTTGGCATGAACCCAGGAACCTTTCTTCTCTTCTCGTCAGGGTAGGTGATGTCAAAAAACTTCTTGCTTGGAAACATATTGTTTTGAACTTGACAACCTGTAAGCTGGGTTGCCATGGTTACCAGAGCGCCTTGGGGAATGATGAACACAAAGGGTGGGCTTGAAACACAATCCAGCCCTCCCCCTTCAGCCTCAACCTGAGCTGGCGACTGTATTTGACAGACAGACTGTATTTGTGCCCAGGGATCCCCACACCACAGCAACCATGCACAAGTAGGCAGACGAAAAACTCCTGTAGTTATCACACCCCTTGCATGTGTGATAACTGCTACTATTAATTGAGCACCATGGCAAAGCACATCGCATGAATTATCTTATTTAATCCTCCCCTGAATGATGTATGCTACTACGATCCCCATTTTCTGGTGAGGACACAGAGATGCAGAGAAGCTAAGAGTTGCTCCAGCGTCACGTAGTGGACAGGTGGCAGTCCAGCTCCAGGGCTAATGTTCCCAAACAGCTCACCCCATCTAGGGCCACAATCTTCATGGGAAGTCACAGTACACAGCATCTCCAGGCATCTGCTTGGTACCCAGCTCCTAAAGAATCTCAGAAAGGAAGGTGACTTCTTAGAAGGGCCATAAAAGGCTTAAGGAAAGAGAGATATAGGACAGTGCTTCAAACCACTATCTAGCAGATGAAGAGAAGGAAAAAAGGAAAGTCCAAATTCAAATGTCTGCTCTGCAGGCATTCAAGCAATCCTGCCCCAAGGTCACTGTGAAAATCCTAGCAGGAAACAGAGGATGGCAGAGTTGGCAGAGTTGTAAATGTCATTGTTTGCTTGTAGAATTTGCCTGTTTCTTTGTTAATATTAAGGTCCTCGGCTCGGAGCCTGTGGCTCAGCAGGCTAAGGCGCCAGCCACGTACACCTGAGCTGGCGGGTTCAAATCCAGCCTGGGCCCGCCAAAGCAACAATGACGGCTGCAACCAAAAAATGGCTGGGCGTTGTGGCGGGCGCCTGTAGTCCCAGCTACTTGGGAGGCGGAGGCAAGAGACTTGCTTGAACCCAGGAATTGGAGGTTGCTGTGAGCTGTGATGCCACCGCACTCGATCCAGGGTGACAGCTTGAGGCTCTGTCTCAAAAAAAAAGGTCCTCAACCAGACCTAGAACATTGCCCAAGTGGGAGTAAAATGAGCTGGATTGAAATAAGGAAGGGTGACAGGCTGGAGTCCTACTGGCTACCGGGGGGACTGAGCATGGGGCTCAGCTCTGTCTTTGCAGGTGACCAGGAGGCATCTCCACGCAGCTGGACCCCCAGAGTTGCTGGATCTGATCATTTCAGAAGCTGGGGATCTGGGTGCTTCTTTGCTTCTGGATTTCTATTTTATCTTATATTGTATTTTTGGCTTCTAAGTCTCTCTCTCTGTCTTTCTCTCTCTCTCTCTCTCGCTCTTTTTTTTTGAAGCTTTTTTTGAAGCTTTTCAATTGACAAATAATAATGATGTTACTTGTAGGGTACAATGTAATGTTTTGGTTCTCATATATATAGTGGAATGAGCAAGTCAGGCAAATTAACGTAGTTATCACCTCAAATGTTGGTCATTTTCTGGTGATTATAACATTTAAAAATCCTTTCTTTTAGCTGTTTTGAGGTACACAATGAGTTATTATTAACTAGTCACCATGCTGTGTAAGAAATAAGCAGAGCTTATTCCTCCTGAACTCCTGATTTTCAAATGTTCTCAATCTCTTAACAAAAATGTAAGCTCTATGCAGGCAAAATAAAATGATCCTGTGGGTTAGATTTACACTCTGGGTCATCCGTCTGTGACTTTTGCTCTGAACCTTCATTCATGTTGAAACATTCAGTTGGGGAAACAGGGACAGAGAGTCTGTCTTCTGTGAGCCAGAGGAGTAACTGGGCACGAAGTTAGTGAGAGTGAGAAAGCTCAACCCGTTTATAACTTGAAGTCTACCATGACATTGTTCAAATTGTAGAGTATGATTAATCAGTGCATCTTGAAATCAATTTAG
This sequence comes from Perodicticus potto, assembly GCA_963574655.1. Taxonomy (NCBI): domain Eukaryota; kingdom Metazoa; phylum Chordata; class Mammalia; order Primates; family Lorisidae; genus Perodicticus; species Perodicticus potto. The sequence continues at coordinate 4,696 of CAUYRH010151678.1, forward strand.
CAGGTGGCAAGCAGCATTTTAAAATAGTAGAAAATAAAATAATATAGAATATTATAGAGGATATCCAAGCACATTGCATGTATTAAAGGTTGGGCTGATTTGTAGAACATTTGTTAATATTTTATGCACTATGAATCTTGGACAAAAAAAGTTTAAGAGAGTTTTTTTTTTTTAATTTAGAGACAGAGTCTCACTTTGTTGCCCTCGGTAGAGTGCCATGGTGTCACAGCTCACAGCAATCTCCAGGTCTTGGGCTTAGGCCATTCTCTGGCCTCAGCCTCCTGAGGAGCTGGGACTACAGGCACCCGCCACAACACCCGGCTAATTTTTGTTGCAGCTTGGCCGGGGCCCGTTCTAACCCGCCACCCTCGGTTTATGGAGCTGGTGCTCTTCTCACTGGGCCACAGGCACCACCCAAGAGAGATTATTTGACAGGTAAAAGACCACTGAAATGTTCCACTTCTATAGAACGCAAATGAGTGGGCTTTGTTATCCGTTACACAGTGGTGAGGGACCTGTGCTGGGTATCCTTGGGGAAATTGCTTAACCTCTCTGTGCCTCTGTTTATTCATCTATAAAATAGGGTGGGATGATTAAATGAGGTAATACATGAAAAATACCTAGAACAGTATCTGGAATATGAGAAGTTCTCAAAGGCTGCAATTGTTGTTGCTGCCACTTTTCATATAGTCCTAAACAGTATTCCTTGATTTGCTTCAGACAGAATGGGGTTTTCACTTCCTATCAATAATGAAATCTCCTAACTTACATTGATCAGGCTTTATCTTTGTGTATCCTAAGTAGTTTGGAATTTTTAGTAGGTAGAGTCTGGAGAAGGATCTTGAATTATGATGGAATTTCTAAGGTTTTCTTGAATAATTGGGAATGCCCATCAGGCCTTCCCTAAACTTGAGGCCATCAATCTTCTGTCATTGCTGTTGGCTCACAGGGATTTCTAGGTGCCCACATCCAGGCTTATCTGAAGCTTTCTGAGCATCCAGCAAGCCTTCCTCGGGGCACACATGCACACACGGGGCCCCATTGTGTTCCCCAATCTTCCTGTGAGGAAACATTTTTCCTTTTGATAGATGAAGAGACAGCAGCATGAAAAGCCACAGTAATGTGATCATGGCTCGCCAACAGGGGACAGACAAACAAAGCCACAGAAGTGCCATGCATGGGCCTGGGTCTCAGGAATGTGGCCATGAGTGGAGCCTGCATGGGACCCAAGTGGCCAAAAATATAGTCTGGAGCCAGGATCTGATGGGTCTGATCTGTGTGCAATGGGATCCCTTGGGGTGTCTTTGGCTGTGTTTCTATGGCATCCTAATTCCAACAAGGTGAATGTGGTGGCTCCTTATTTGATTAACTCTGATTTCTTCTGTATTTGATTAACCAGTCTCCTCATTCCCCAATGATAAGAGAGTTTACTGAGGTACTTTTGGAAATTCAAATTCTATTCTCCATTTAGCTGGAAGGATCCTCAGGGAGGTGGATTTACATACCATTGTCAGAAAAACCACTCAGTTATCTTAATTTTCTCACTTTCTCAACTGAATTAAAGAAAAAAAGAAAAGCCAAAAAAAATTGTATGAGCCTGGAAGCTGGAAAACAGCAGGAAGGGGTATTACAGGTGACTGCAAAGATAGCATCCAGTTTTCCAGCACTAGGTGCATGCCGGGCTAAGGGCTCTGCCTACGTCATTTCTTCAGTCTTCACCATGACCCTGGCGGGAGTTATTGTTTCCCTTTTACAGATGAAGAAACCAATCTACAGAGGTGAAGTAATTGTAGCAAAGACAGGATCCAGACACAGCGGTCTGATTCCTGGAGTCTTACTGCTGAGAGAAGCTGCTCTCAACTTGTTGTCAGCACTCTCCTGATCTGTGACTTCAGACAAATTCCTTCCCTGCTTTTTTTCATTGTGGAGATAGGGAAGATCTTCAGTCCCATCTCCCCTTCGTTTATCTCCTGTGGTTAAACAGACAAGATGTATAGTATCCGAAAGAGAAGAAAAAAGTTAGACTCCTGGGTTTCAATCCAGAGGTGGCAAATACTTCTGAAACCAACCAATGGCAACATCCAGACTCAAAAGATATGTGAGCTGGGGTTGATTGGTAATGAACCAGCTGTCCTGTCTGTTACAAGCATCAGAACTGCAGTGATAACAAAGGTGTCCACATTGGCCATCCCTGCTGTACTTTTTTTCACACTGAATCCACATTATTTTCAAAAGCACAAATAAATACATATTTATGGTGGGCATATATTATTTTTTGTTTGCTTAGAATATGTTTTCCTTATTCTGCTAAAATAACACAGCCACAACCAAACAGACAATATAAAACCATTAAAAAGTAAAGCACGTACACACACATAAACACAACACAGGTTTTTTTCTGTGGGGAATGATCTCACTCTCATCTCCAGGAAAAACCACTTGAACATCGGGATGACCAGCTCTGGCCACGCAGAAGCCAAATCACCCACCCTTGGTCTTGGTGATTGGTTTAGGGAATCAAACTTGACTCAAACCAGAAGAGGGATGCCCAAACCTGGTGTGTTCCCTCTTCACAAGAAACTGATAGCCTGGAGCTCGTTGACCTACTGGCTTTGTCACCAGTCAGGAGCACTTGCTGCTGAATGAAGCCAACACTGAGAAGAGCAGAGTTCAGAGATGGAGGGAGCTGTGTCCTAAAGAAGCCGCTTTAGCATCTCAATCTTGTCTGGTTGATCTAGAGCTAATCTGGTCTAATCTACTGTAGGGATAGCCTTACTGTAGGAAGTTCCAGTTCCATGAGCTTATCACAGAGGGTGATAAAATATGTATATGCATTTTAAGCAATTTTATCTATGTATTACTTTTCAAAGTTGAATTGAAGCTACTGTTACCGGGCAAGTTATCGAGACATGCTACACACATCCATCTTACTTGCAATTCATTTACTTTTGGGGGAATGATTGATTCTACTTCAAATAAGAGCACTTACAATGTGTATACACTTTTTGGCACACTTGGATTTTGTAAACCAGTGTGAGTTATACTTCTGACTTTTGGGGGAAAAGCACAATTAATGACTTACTTATGTTCCAATATGATTGGGTGATTTCCCATGCAATGGGTTGAATGTTTGTGTTCTGTGCATCCCCAAATTTATGTGTTGAAATCCCAATCCCTACGGTGATGACATTGGGCGGTGATGACATTGGGGTGGGACATTGATGATGGGGCTTTCGGGAGGTAATTTAGGATTTAGGGTGTGAAGAATGCAGCTCTCATGAATGTGATTAGGTCCCTGGAGAGCTATCTCAACCTCTTTTCACCACGTGATAGTACAACAGGAAGAGAAAACAGCGCCCTGCAACCTGGGGCGGGCCCTCACTTGAGCCCCATCATGCTGGCACCTGACTTGGGACTGCCAGCCTCCAGAACCATGAAAAACACATTTCTGTTGTTTATAAGCTGCCTTGCCTGGCACTTTGTTATATCAGCCCAAACTGACCAAGACACCTGTAAGCCTCCTTTCCATTTTCATCTTTAGCTGCTCCAGATGCTGTAAACTTTATGCTTTTTTTGGTAAAAGACTTGCCATTTATCCAGCACACTGTGCCCTTTCATGCTTCTTGTCCTGCCAATTTACCTTCTCATAGCAGTGAGGCCAATCATATGTTTAACCCACTAACTCCTTAAGACCTTTCAAGAAGTAACAATTGCCCATCAGATCAATTTCACGACCCTTAAGGTGACATGTATTGTGATAGATAAATGAAAACTAGCTAATAGTTAATCTTATTAAGCTCATACTGTATGACAACCACTGTTCTAAGACTTCCATCTGCATTATCTCATGCAACTGGCCTGATAGCCCTCGGAGGTGGGCTGTGTACCGTGTAACAGGGGTGGGGGGACTGCAAATGGGTTAGTGATTTCCTGGGGACAGATGCTCTGGTTTCACAATCTGAGATCTGGGTGTCAGGTCTCATGGCTCATCTGTCCAGATTCAATTTTTTACTCACCCTGGATGCTCTATAGGTGCCCCTATCTTTTTTTGCACTTGTACTTAGGGCTATAAAAGGTTAAAAGTAAGTGTAAGTGTAACACTTTCATGGAGCAGTGAAAGCTACAGAGCATATCATGATAATTGGGCTTGTTTTGTGGGGAGGAAAAGTCTGTCTTGGTGTCAGGGCACCATGTAAAAATATGTTTTTATTTCACATAAATTAGTCTGTGCACTCACTCTGTGCTGGCGATGGCCCGGTGGCTGAACGGGCTTGGCATTAACTCTGCCCACAGAGATCACTCATTAGTATAAGCAGGGCCCTGTCTGCTTTTCCCTTTGTCTCTTTTCCCTGAGCAGAGAAGAACACAGGGTCTAATTGGGAGGCAGATTGCAGAGCAAATGTGCGTGGGCTTTTTCTTCCAAACGCTTCTCTTTAGCCCTGTCTACAGTAGCAGAAGATTGATCCAGGACAGATGTAGATTCATTGGGCCTAAAAGTTGGAGACTTAGAAAGATGTATTCATCAACTCTTAGAAAATGAAATTCAGAGAATGTTACTCATAAAGAGCTGTTGAGTCAGAGATGCTCAGAATTACGGGATCTTAGAATTTCACATTCTTAGAATCCTAGAAATAAAGAGCTAGCCTGATTCTAGGACCACAACCACCCTCTACACTGCGTTTCGGCTGGTTTGCTTTCTCCATTTGCTCCAGTGGTCCTTGCCTCCCTCCCTCCAACTGTACCCACTCCTATCCTCTCATTGTCTGGCTAACTCCAGCCCTGTTACTGTCTCAGCTGAAATAGCCCCTGCCAAAAGACTGCTCGTCTGGACATTATTTTTTGTTTGCATATTTCTTCTTTTTTGCTTTCCTTTGTTATTTGTGGATATTTTCTAGTGTAATATTTTAATTCTTCTGATAATTTTTGTTATATTTTTGTGTTGCTTTCTTAGTGGTTGTTATAGAACTTGCCAACATAAACTTTTTTTTTTTTTTTTAAGAGACAGGGTCTTGCTCTGTCACGCAGGCTGGAGTGGAGTAGCTTAAGGCAGCCTCAAACTGTTGGGCTTAAGCAATCCTCCTGCTTCAGCTTCCCAAGTTGTAGGACTGCAAGTGCTTGCCACTATACCAGGTTAATTTTTTAAAATAATTTTTGCAGAGATGAGATTCTACTATGTTGCTCAGACTGGTCTCAAACTCCCGGCCTTTGAGTGATTCTCCCCTCTCAGCTTCCCAAAATGCTGGGATTACAGTGTGAGCTACACGTGGGGCTGATATACATCTTACATTAACCAAACCTACTTCAGATTTATTCTTTTGTAGGTTCACTGAAATACAGAAACTTTATTCCCTGGCAAGCCCATTTCTTCCCCATCTTGTTTGTATTATTACTATTACACATTTTACACCTATATATGTTACAAACCCAGTAATACAGAATTATTAATTTGTATAATCTAACACCTTTTTAAGAAATTGAGAGAAGAAAATAGAGAAAGTATATATTTATAGAGATTGTTGTATTAACTTTCTTATTTGCTCTTGCTTGTTCTTTTCATTTCTCTTGTGGTTTTGAGGTACCATCTGTTGTCATTTTTTCTTTCCAATACCACTTGTTTCTATCTCCCTCTCTTGTGCTACTACTGTGAAACAGATTACCTTTCTGTATATTATGGGTCTAATAATACTATCTGTATATACACATACACTTACTGTTGATTGGTTTCATATCTGTGGATTCAACCAACATGGGACTAAAAATAATTTAAAAACAAATTGTGTCTGCTCTGTACATGTGCAGACTTTTTTCTTGTTATTATTCCCTAAACAACGCAGTATAATAACTATAATAGCATTTGCTTTCTATTAGGTATTCTGAGTAATCTAGAGATAATTTAAAGTATATGGGAGGATGTACATAGATTATACACATATAATACAGCATTTTCTATCAAAGACTTGAGCATTTGTGAATTTTGGTATCAGCAGGGGGTCCTGGAACCAATACCCCATGAATATATTACCAAAAGAAAACTGTGTTTGTTTGTGTGTGTGTGTACATTTGACCCTCCAACAACATGGGTTTGAACTGTGTGGATCCACTTACATGTGAATTTTTTTCAATCAGTATATTAGAAAACTTTTTGAAGATTTGTGAAAATTTGAACAAACGCACAGACCACCTAGCGTAGAAATATAAAAAAATAAAGTTAGACATGTGATAAATGCATAAAATATATGTAGATAGTAGTCAATTTTATCATTTGCTACTATAAAATATATACCGATCTATTATAAAATTTATTAAAACTTGCACACACACTTGTAGACCATACATAGCACCATTTGAAAGAAATGCAAACAAACATAAAGATGTAGTATTAAATCACAACTGCATAATATTAACTGTATTATAGTAATTTTGTAACCACCTCCTGTTGGTATTACAGTGGGTGCAAGGATTGCAAGTGTCTGCTTAAAATGCTGTATGATGCTAATCATCTCTGTGTGAGCAGTTCATCTCTCCAGTAAATTGCTTATCACAGTAAAAAGCAATCTCTCACGGTCCTTGCATACTTTTCATTGTGTTTAGTACAATACCATAGACCTTGATTAGCACCATGGGACTCAAACAAAATGCCACTAGTGTTGCTGGAAGTATTCCCAAGAAGCAGAAAAAAGTCATGACACTACAAGACAAAGTAGAGTGAGGTCTGTAGCTCACCATTTCAGACTGATGACTTACCTTATAAACACATGACTTCAACTTACACTATCGATAAATACAGTACAGTACTATGAATGTATTTTCTCTTCCTTACGATTTTCTTTATAACATTTTATTTTCTCTTGCTTATTGTATTGTAACAAGACATGTAATGTACAAAACATGTGTTAACTATGTTATTTCAACTGACCATAGATTATTAGTAGTTAAGCTTTTGGGGAATCAAAATTGATATGTGTATTTTTGACTGCACAGGTGAATTAGAATCCTTAACCTTTGTGTTATTTAAGGGTTGTGTGTTTGCATATCTTATATGTATAATTTTATGCAACCAGTTTTTAAATAAGTTAGAAGAAAGGAGAATAAAATGCAAATATGTTATCTTTTGTAATTACGTAATTATCTTTTTGTGCACTTTTTGTTTTATGCTGTGGTTTTTAAGTTGCTGTCTGATTTTCTTTCAGCCTGAAGGATTTCCTTCTGTATTTCATTTAAGGCAGGTCTGCTAGCAACAAATATTCAGTTTTTATTTATGAGAGAATATTTTTATTTCATCTTTATTTTTGAAAGATGCTTTAGCTGGATATAAGAATCTTACAAATCACATGTGTGGTGTGTGTATTTAATAGTTAGCACTTTGTGATATGTTGCCACACTGCTTTCTGGCCTTTATTGTTCAGATGAGAAATCAGCTGTTAATCTTGTTATGATTTCTTTGTATTTTGATGAGTTCTTTTTATCTTGTGGCTTTCACAGTTTGCCTTGGATTTCCTTTTCTTTGGGTGTTAACATTTTAACTGTAATGTGTCCAGTTGTAGATTTCTTTGTATTTATCCTATTTGGAGTTCATTGAACTCCTTGGATATGCAGATTAGTGCTTTTCATCAAATTTGGGAAATTGTCAGGCATTGTTTTTCAAATATCATTTCTTTACCTTAAACTTTCTCCTCTCCTTCTTCTCCCTTTCTGCATATGCTGGTGCTGTTCTACATTACTCTGAGGAGCTATTCACTTTTTCTTTAATTCTTTTTCTTTCTGTTATTCAGAATGCATGCAAGCCCACTAGTATATTTTTTAAAATTTCAATTTTTGTTTTTTTTTAACGCTAGGATTTCCATTTGGCTCCTTTAAGTATGTCTAGCTCTTCTTGATGAAACTTTTTTATCATACTTAATTTTTTTCCTTTGGCTTTATAAGCATGTTCATAATAGCTTCTTTGATATAACACACTGTTTCATACACAACAGATATAAAAGCAACTATTTGTGGAATGAACACACACATGTATTTACTCACTCCCTGCCTGCTCATTTGGGGCCTATGCTGTCTTGTGGGCAGTTTGTTCTCAATCAGGCTTTACTGGGTGAATGAGCGAGTAGCCTCCCATCTCCTTCATCATGAGCTGCCGCCTGCCTGCATCCCGACAAGCTAGAAGATGGCAGAAATGCACTGAGCTCCTGCTATGCAAAAGACCTTAGTATCATGGCATCAGCCTGCTCCTCATAAAGATGGAAAATTTAGGGGGTCATAAATTTGACTGCAAACTAATATGCTAGCAATAATAAACATTGATTAAACATTTAATTCACCATCATTGTGCTTGTCATAATATATTTTAAAAGGGCATGAAGAGCTGATTTTGATGGGTTGAAGATCTTAAAAAAATACAGGGAAGTTTGAACTTGTGCACTTCTTTCCTCTAGATAGAACTTTCTGTAGTAAGCAGAATGTACTTTTTTTGATAATTTTTTTCTCCATGCTGTGGCAGCAGTTATTTATTTACATATTTGTTTATTCGTTCATTCATGTACTTAATCCCACAAATATATATTTAATACCTCCAAACACTCTTCCCACTCTAGAGCTATAGTGGTAAACATTGTGGGCAAATGCTTTGCCTCATGGGGACACATATTCAGCAGAAAGACAAACAAAAGTAAGTAAATAAATCAACAGTGCAATTTAATATGTAGTTAAATCCTCATTCACCCTCATTGATAGGGTTATTGGAAACTGTAACTTTAAGCAGAGCAATGTATAACAAAACCATTTTTTTCTTTTTGCTCATCAATGTTATAAAGAAATGAAGTTGAAAGAAACATTTGAGGATTGAATGTATGATGTTGTTTGGCTTAAAGTCACAATTTCTAAGAAACTATCAAAGACCTTAAGTGAAGACTCCCAATAGTGATTGTGTCTGTGGAGAAAATGAAGCAGGATATGAAAATAGACAGGGATGTATTCATAAAGCTCTTCTAAATGAGGTGGTCAAGGAAGGCATCTCTGATAATCACATTTCAGGGAAAGTGTTCTAGGGGAGAAAATACCCAGCATGTGCAAAAGTCCTGTGGTGAGGAGAATGAGGCTGGAGAGTTTGTAGAAGAGAAGGCCTGCATGGCTGGGCAGTCTGTCACATAGCCAGTTGTCTTATGCAAAAGGAGGGTGGAGGAAAAATTCTGGTATGAACTTTATTCAGGCATGTCTTTATTTATGCATCTGCTCAGTATATAGATGGTGGATGCCTGTTTGGTACAGGTGCTGTGCAAGCTATCATAATATGCTGAAGTGAAGACCAAACCCAGAGGAGTTCACAGCACAGAAGTCAGAGAGGCCAACTGTTCATTGTGTTGCAACATTATGAGAAACATGTTAATAAACATGTTTACCAACATAAGGGAGGGACAAGGGGGCTATGCCCCCTGCCCTTTGGGGTCTGGTTTGGTCACATGATTTGCTTTGGACAGTAAAATTGAACTGAGAGGATATGTTCTACCTTATGAGCCAGTGCGGGATGCATCCCTTGCTGCCATGGTCCTTGCTACCATCTGCCACAGTGGCCAGAAGTGGCGAAGGTGGAGACTGCTCTGTTGGTCTGGCCCCTGAGCAAACAGGGAGACCCCGGATGGACAAATAGTGTGTCATAGCTCAAGCCTCTGAGGTCCTAGGATTGCTTGTCACCGCAGCATAGCCCAGCCTATCCTGACTGATGTGGCCGAGTTAGGGTAAGCACAAAAGTGGAACATGTGCCTTAGCTGGAGGAAGTCAGGGGATGCTTCTCAAAGAGGCGCCCTCTTTGGGCAACAAGGATTACTCAGAAGAGGGGAGGGAGCAGGTGTTTTTGAGAACAGGAGGGAGAGAAATCTCCCTCTATTGGTGACCACAAAGAGGAACCCATGGATGAAGCTTAAGACAATGTAGTTGAAAGTACAGGTTTTGGGGTCACACAAGCATGAGTTCAACTCCTAACTGAAATTGGGCAGAAGCTGCTGCCATTTTTTTTCAGTATAACCATCCTCATTGTGTAATAGACAAGATAGCAACTACATTTCCTGTGAACAGCACCTCATTATAGATGGCCATTTAAGCAGTGGCATTATCAGATGTAACTATAGAAACCCCCATGTCACTGGTCCCAATTTTGCCATGGCCCCTGCCAAAATGCCAATGCCATAACAATGACAGGTATCACATACATGGTATTTGGCACATGCCAGGCTCTAAGCACTTTACCTATGTTGCAGAGCCAAAACATAATAGAGTGACTGTATGCCATTTCACTAAGGAGGGACTGAGAGCACAGAATGTATATGATTTGTCTAAAGCTACTCAGCTGCAAAGTGGCAGAACTGGGATGCAGACACGGAGGTCTCACTTCAGGGTCTGCACTTGCAACCATGGGATCATCTTCTGCTTCTGGGCTTGTACATTTAAGAAGTTCATGCTATTCAGTGCTGTTGCATGACTGAGATGTGAATCCCATTCCCAGAGGCATTGCTGAAACTCTTCACTTGGCACAGAATGGAGAGAGGTTGTGTTCCCGGTCAGAGACCCAGGCAAGGGCCATGCTGTGATCTTAAAATGGAGTCGGCCAATGAGACCAATGAGGTCCTAGGAATCAGAAAGCTGATATTTACTGGATGCTGAGTCCCTGTTTGGGACTAGGTTCTGAGCTTTGTGGTCTGTAAACACTGGCAAACACGTCTTCCTAAAGAACCTGAACCTGCCACCCACTTGCCTTCAGATCCAACACTGCTGAGGGGACAGATCAACTGGTGCTGTAGCAGGTGGTCTGTACTGGGCCAAAGGACCTTCCCTAGCCTTCAAGGTGACAGCAGGCTGGGGGCACAGTGGTGAGGCAGGGATGGCCCTGAAGAAGGAAAAGAAAAAAGGATATGCATTGATCTGGAAGAATGTGGGGTTGTTCATGGACTGGAGTTTCCTGCAAAAGCAGAAGCTGGAAGAGAATGTCCTGGAGTATTAAGCCTTGCCCTTCCCCCTGGCTTTATTCTGAGGGTGGTGGGAAACTAACTTCAGGCTTCAGGCAGGGGAGCAATAGGATTAGATTTTACCTTTTGACAGACTCATTCTGGTGCCCATGAAGATTGCAGAGAAGCACAACAAAGTCTTGAGGGGGTGTGGGGATGGGGTGAGGGTGGGAGGTTGGAAAACCATTTAGGAGGCTGCAGCAATCATCCAGGTCTGAGGAAGAGAGATCAGGGGTACAGGAGGCAGAGCCAGGGGGTGGATCCACACTTCCTGAACTTGTGACCCTGGATTAGTGCTCCAGTGACATTTTATCCCTGTCCTCCTCCTCCCCAGTCAAAAGGGTTGCCCAATCTGTATTTATCTTTCCAAAGTGGTGGTTCTGTAAATTGCAGCTCTTGAGTGAAATTGCAGCACTGCCAACGTTCCTGAGCATGCTGTTTTCTGGGTCATGGGCATGTGGCCCTGGTAAGCTGTTGTTAACTATGCTTCTTACTTTGTTTTGTTTCTGGGAATTTCTCTTTGGTTAGTGATTGTGCTCTTTATAGGATTGAGTTTATGAGGCCGACTCTCCAGGTCCTGCTTGGTCCCAGGTCAGCAGCTTGGGTAAACTGGCCCCAGGTGAGTAATTTTCTGGATTCTGGGCATCTGCTTCAAATAGTCTTCTGTGTGGGCTCTTCCCCACACAGAAACCGAGGGAAGATGGGTTAACTCTCTTTTCCAATTAGCTCTGCACTTTCTATGAAGACATAATCCTTTATTAAGTTAATGAGGCATAATAATTATTAATTGCTAATTATTCATCGTTGCTTAGTCTATTTAAAAGAAATGATACCATTTAGAGTAAGATTTAAAGATATGCAAATATCAAACGGCTTCCTTGGGATACTCAGCTACTCTTTGGTATAGCAGCAACTTCACTGATTTTTTGTGTCAGAAAGTTACTGGTTTTGTTCTAAATTCTGTGACGTGGTCTGTTAGTTACACCACCTGTGTGTCCTTGGCCAATCTCCTTCAACTAGTCTGAGTGTCAGTTTCCCCACCTGTGAAAGGGAGATATGAACCCCTGCTTGCAGCACTGTGGCACTGTGGGAGGCTTACATGGGATAATGTGAGAAAAATGCCTCACATAGGATTTAGTATATGTTGACAAAGTTAAGAAATTTAAGTTATATATTAGAAATTGCTTTCTTAATCTAACCCTAGATGTATCTCCCAGTTCTAAATTTTATATGTACTTACCTATACATGCACACATAGATGTATTCTGTATCTATGTATGTGTCTGTGTATATCTGTATATGTATGTGTCTGTATCTTCACCCTCTTATCTTTTAAACTTCTTAGTGATGTTCATGGAAGTTGACGCAGGGTTCCCAAGTCTTGAGTATTTAGTATAACTCTAATGTCTTGCTGAGATGTTCAACTTCGTAGGCCCTCTCTCTGTCTTGGATATGGGAGCTGATAGCTTCCTATTTCACATTCTGCCGGCTATGTTTGATGAAGCTAAGAGTCAGATTCTTATAACTTGTTGGTTAAGGAGCTAGAAGTCAGTCAGACGCTGAGGCCCAGCACTGGTGACCTACTGAGGGTCACTGGACTGCACAGACAGCCTGAGCCTCCCTCCCTGCAGCCTCTCCAGTGTCACTCTTGTAGCGTTCACTCGTGGGCCCCTTGTTGTGTTCCAGGTAGTTTGCAGTGGGGGCTGTGGTTCAGGGTCATACTTCAAATTCCACTCTCTGGATCCAGCAACTTACAGGGAGGAACTCCTATTAGTTTAAGAAGCCTAGTAAAGAGTTACAGGCACCTGGGGGCCAGGGGGAGGACCTCTCTTGTGGTAGTCAGAGCTGATTTTATTGACATAAGCAGGGTGAGACCAGCACCCCCATCTACAGAAATAGCAAGTTCCACACTGGCAGCTGTGGCAGCCAAATCTGGTGATGATAAAAAAGTCAGGCTCTGCAGGGAAAGGGGGCAGCAGCTGGGCAGGTGAGGCCAGAGCAGTGGGTGGAAGAGAAACACTGTTTTCCGGTTAATAGTGGCTTCCAGTGACTGAACGTTCTAGGTTGTCCCATGCTGTTCCAAACAGTGCAATGCCTCATCTAACTTGCCCCAAATGGGTGAACATTCCCTTCACTTCCCTGGTGAGGCCATTGAGGAACAGGGAGGTTAAATGATACTTCTATGCCATGCAGCCAGCAAGTGTGAACCCAGAATGTGTGCCCTTAGCTGTGCTCACACTCTGTTGCCTCCCTTCCCTTTCATGGTGCCCAAGGACAAGTTGGGGGTCCCTGAAGATGGGACCAGAGAAATCAAAGGTGAGAAGAGGGTGTGAGGAGGCTGAAGGTCTATGGCTGCTTCTTGTGGCCAAGGTAATTCCTATCCATTTGTCACTTCTCCCAAAGAGGAAGGAAGGCTCAATAGATTTCAGGATGTAAGTCAGCCACAGTTACACCTGGGCAGGAATGGGAGGTGGAATAATGACCATGTCCTGATCTCCAGAAACTTTGACTATGCTAAGTTGTATTAAGGAGGGGATTAAAGTTGCTGTAGGAATTTAGGTTGCTGATCAGATTACCTTAAAATACAGAGATCATCCCAAATTATCCTGTCACGGGGGCATTAAATGGGAAAGAGGTGACAGAAGTAAGATAAAAGGAGGTGGGATCCAAACCCTGGCATTGCTGGTTTTGAAGATGAAGGAAGATGATAACGAACTATGGCCGGGTGTCGTGGCTCACCCCTGTAATCCTAGCACTCAAGGAGGCTGAACGGGGTGGATTCCCAGAGATCAGGAGTTCAAGACCAGCCTGAGCATGAGAGAGACCCTGTCTCTACTAAAAATGGAAAAACTAGTCAAGCGTTGTAGTGGGTGCCTGTAGTCCCAGCTAGTTGGGAAGCTGACGCATGAGGATCACCTCAGCTCAAGAGTTTGAGGTTGCTGTGAACTATGATGCCATGACACTCCACTGAGGGTGAGACTCTGTCTCCAAAGGAGAAAAAAAAGAAAAAGAAAAGAAACAACAACAATAAAACTCCAAGGACTGTTGGAAGCTCTACAAGCTAGAAAATACAAGAAAATAGAGTATTCCCTGGAGCCTCCAAGAAGGAATGAAGCCCTGATAGTATCTTTTTCATGGCCCAGTGACACCGGTTTCTGACTTCTGACGTCCAACTATGAGGTGAAAAAGCTGTGTTTTCAGCCATGTTTGTGGTGATTTGTTTTAGCAGCAATAAGAAACTAATGCAGCGGGTACCTGCACATTTAAAAATCACCCACAGATCTAACCAGACCTTTGGGTCACAGACTTCTTACCTGTAAGAAGAATGCAGAAAAGAGGAACATGAGAAACAGACCCATAAGAAACAATGGATTAAAGCTGTAATAAGCATTATTCCTCAGGAAAACAGATACAGACTTTTATTAAGGCATTAAAAAAGGGGGAAACAGTATGTAAATGTGAGGTTACCATGTGGTTTTCCCTAGAAAATCTCAGTTTATGCTTTCTGTTCTGATACCTTGTTAATAATACCCTTGACTGGTTTAGATGTTTGGCCCCTCCACATCTCCTGTTGAAATTTGATCTCCAGTGTTGAATGTGGGCCCTGATGCGGGGTGTTTGGGTCATTGGGGGGCTTGGAGTTCTCTCCCCAGTACACCACTCTCATAAGTATTCACATTTAGATGGCGAGTTGTGTCACCCTATTAGAGGAAGCTTGAGAAACCCAACAACCAAAACAGTGAATGAACCCTAATGAAGTTTTATTTGGTAAAACTGACTCTAAAATGTACATGTTTTCAGACAACTGAAATCTTTGACTATGAATAGCTTATTAGATGAAAGTATAATTTTTTGAGGTGTGATAAGAGTATTGTGGCTGGGCATAAAATGTCTACTTTTTATGTTATTTGAGTATTAGGTGCAATGGCCCAATGGCTGAGATTTGCTTTAAAATAACCCAGCCAAAAAATGAGGCACAGATGAAAGAAAATATGGCAATTGGTGAATGTTGAAGCTGGTGATGGATATGTGTGGGTGTGGTATACTCTCACTTTCCAGATGTTTGAGAATTGTCACATGGATCTGTAGCCACTTAGCTTGCTCTTTGCTACTCTTCTTATATTAGAGTTCTGGAGGGAGGCCAGACTGGGACATGGAGGGGGAAAATGCCTCCAAAGGTCTTTAAAATTGTTTTATTAATGCATTATTATAGTTACACCTATTCATGGGGTACGCATGATAATTTGATACCCGTGTACAATGTGTGATGATCAAAACAGAGTAATTAGGATATCCATCACCTTAAATATTTATCATATTTTATGTTATAGATACTCTCTTTCCTTCTAGCTATTTTGAATTATACAATAAATTATTGCCCTGAGTTCCAGCTCAGGGAGATATTCTTTTGTGAATAAGATGACAAAGTGAATGAGCAATACATTAACATTTTGCTTCTC
This sequence comes from Perodicticus potto, assembly GCA_963574655.1. Taxonomy (NCBI): domain Eukaryota; kingdom Metazoa; phylum Chordata; class Mammalia; order Primates; family Lorisidae; genus Perodicticus; species Perodicticus potto. Next base: position 20,147 of record CAUYRH010151678.1, read on the forward strand.
ACTCACCATTATTTCTTGTAGGAAATCTTTTGGGGAGCTGCGGCTCTGGTTTGGGGTAAAATTGAGGCATCCCTAGAGACAGAAGAATATAGGATCAAAGGCTATCTAGGAAATGAGTCCAAAAGCCTTGTTCTGGTATGTCACAGCTGTGTGACCTTAGGCAAGTCACTTAACCCCTCTGAATCCTAGTTTCTTATTTGACTATTAGGAAAACCAATTCTTATTATCAAGGTCTTTGGGAGGATTAAATATCATAACATTTTAAAAATGTCAGACCTATAGTAGAGACTTTAGTGAACATTTGTTCTCCATAACATCTTGAAGCTTCTTGAGTGGCAGATATTTTGGATATCAGTAATTCATATTCTGTTTGGACACTATTGTATGCCCACAGATGTACTATTTTCATAATTATTAAATTGTATTTACTCCTTGTAGAAAACCAAATAATGTTTATTCATTGCAGAAAATCTCAAAGATTATAGAAGCACATAAAAAATAAAATAAAAATTTTCCATAAAATGACCAAAGATTTTAATTGTACATATTGTGGTTCATTTCTATTCTCTCTCTGTATGAAAATGATTGGTATCATCTGACATAAAGATTTTTCTTTCTGATTTTTTTTTTCCCAGCCTTATACTGGTCCTTTATTGCCCCTCAAAAGCCCCACCTGCATTCCAGGGGGGAAGGGAGAGGTCAATGCAGTCTCAACTGGGAAATCTTGGCCAAAGCCAGCAGACAGGAAGACAAGGAGCAGAACCAAATGGTGTTGGAGGAACCCACACCTCAAATTGGACCTACCCACTGCCAAGCCCTCGAGATCACTGGGGGTCCAATATCTGCAACTGGGCCCTGGAGCAGAGTGGCCAAAGGGTCAGCCAGGTGTCACAGTAGACGAAAATCCAAGTACACACAGGGTGTCTCTATCTCTGGGTAGGTGTGGTTTCACAGAGCCATGGTCAAACCAAGTTTGTTTGCAAACAGGCTCACTGGACCAAACTCAGTGCTTTTAGAAAACCAATCCAGCAAACAGAACCCATCACAGCAGCCAATGGTCCAAACCCTTCTCTTAGGAGGAGGCTCATCAACAGACCTCAAGCAAGCCCCTTCCAGGGGAGCCAACCTCAACGTCGGCTCCCAAGTGGAAGGTGAGAGCAGAGCCATCCAGCCTGCCTCAGACGCTGATGGTGTGGAAGATGGTGAAGCCCAACCAAGCCATGCTGACCAGGAGCCCAGGGCACTGCGGGTGCCAGTGCAGTTCTTTCAGGTCGGTCTCACCCTGGTGCACAAATAGCAGCTGCTGGGGGAGGTCAGCCAGCCCGGGGTCAGCCTCTGCATCACCTGCCTCAGGGTCCCGCTCCACTGCCAGGTCCCACTGTGTGATCTGGTTGTCTGCACCCAAGGCTGCAAACACCCCACTGTCCTGGGGGTGCCACTTGACAGAGGTCATGGGGGCTACGTGCTGCTTGAAGGTAGCCACAGGAGAGCCAAACTTGAATTGCCGAATGTCCCAGACCTTGAGAGCCCCGTCATCCCCACCACTAAGCAGGAAGGGCTCCAGGCAGCTCCAACTGATGACATTGACATCCCCATCATGGGCAGGGGTCGTAGTGAGCATACAGGCCTTGCTGGGGGCTGCTCGGATATCCCAGATGCGAATAGAGGCATCAGCTGAGCAGGAGGCAAACACTGTGTCCTCAGTTGGTGACCACTGCAGGTCCTCCACAGAACTTGTGTGGCCCACAAATGGTCGCTGGTCAATATGCCAGGAGCCACCGTCTGTAGGTGTCCAGAGGTGGATGTTCTTGTGACAATCACCAGTCAGCAGGAGACCAGGCACACGAGAGGACCAATCAAGTGCAAAGCCCTCGCCCATGTGCCCAGCTAAGGAGAAGATGGGCTTCACTCGGGCCTGCTCATCACGGAGGAAGGTTGCCAGGGCCTGGGGGTCATCTACCACCTGCAGAAGCCTCCGGAGTGTGGCCCTTCTCTGACCACACTGCTGCCACAGGTTCCTCGCCCAGCCATGACACCCGAACTCGGTTGATGCCACCATAGTGGGGCACCATGGCTAGCTCAAGTTGAGGCTTCTGCTCTTCTTCATCCTCTTCATCACTGCCTTCTGAGGGTGGGGGTTTTGTGCCATGCAGATTGTTCATCTGAAGAATCATCAGTCTATTGCTTTGGACACTCTCTGCCTGGGTCCCAGCACATAGGTAAAGAGTAAGAGGAAGCTCTGTCCGGTTGTCTCCCAAGTGATCTCGAACTATGTCAAAGCTAAGACAAGAGGCGCCAGTTTGCGCTCGGTGGTACAGCACATAAGCCTCTTCATCCATGACCAGCTCCTCGCCTTTGCGCAGCGGCGGTCCTCAGCCAGGCAGGTAGACCTGGGCCGAACCCTTTGAATCTGTGTCGCCGGACTCGGCTTCCACGAGTTCCCCTGTTTCACACATGCCTTTCCTTCTGATTTTTAAAATATAGAGTGGACATAAAGCTCGTGTGCAATTTAAAATAGTTTAACAAGCTTGGCACCCGTAGCTCAGTGAGCAATGTGCCAGCCACATACACCAAGGCTGGTGGGTTTGAGCCCAGCCTGGACCTGCTAAAGAGCAGTGACAACTGCAACCAAAAAAAGCTGCAGATGCCTAGAGTCCCAGCTACTTGGGAGGCTGAGGAAAGAGAATCACTTAAGCCCAAGAGTTTGGGGTTGCTGTGAGCTGTGACGCTGTGGCACCCTGCCAAGGGTGACATAGTGAGACTCTGTCTCGAAAAAAAAATAGCTTAACATAGTAAATTGCACACAAACTTTACATCTACTCTGTATTATCAGTCTTTCTCCCTGTGGGTTATTTTTTGTCAATGTTTCATAATAAAGCATATCACATTTTGGAGTTAGATCAGCCCACATAAGAGAATTTACAGTTCTGTCATATCTTAGGCATTTATCTTTGAATCTTCTCTCAGAGAATTTCTGGTGGAATTTAAATGACTTAAAGTCCCTAGAATTCCAAGGACAGTTTCTGAAACAGGGCTTATAAAATAATGGTAGCTATTATTGCTATGATTAGACTACTGTGTCAGGTGATTCAGCAATAACAAAGAGCACTGAAATTGGTAATTTAACACAATGAAAGTTTGTTCCTTCCTTCAGATTGGAACCACTCTGTTGGACAGATCTCTTCCACGTGGTGACGTAGAGCTTCCGGGCTTTTCCATCTTGTACCCACACTATGTGTTTCCACGATTGCCATGGCAGAGGAAAAGAAACTAGTTTCTCACCAGTGATTAAATGCTTTGATCCAGAAGAGACACGATTTATTCTGCTCACAACCAATCAGCCAGAATTAATAAACGGCCTCACGTTCAGGAGGGGGCTGTATGTAAAAAAAAAATTATAATCTTCCTGTGTTTTCTAAAGTCCCAAACACAAATGAGCACTGGGAATCTCTGCTCTGGTGTAATCTCCCTATTAAAGGTCCAATGTGCTTGGGACAAGAGATGTTTCAGATTTTAGATGTTTTCAGATTTTGAAATATTCATATATACATAATGAGATATCTTGGGAATATAAGCTAAGTTTCAATATAAAATTCATTTTTATGTTTCATATACATGTTATACACATAACCTGAAGGTGATTTTATACAATATTTTTAATAACACTGTGCATGAAACAAAGTGTATGTGCATTAAACCATCACAAAGCAAAGAAGTCGTATCTCATGTCAGTACCCAGAAGGTTCAGGTTTGGGAGTCTTTATGATTTTGGATAAGGGATTCTCAACTTGTATGAGATTGTTTGCTGTCTTGGAAGTTAGTGGACTTAGGTTTAAGGTCAGTCCTCAGCACGAATGTGTGTGGTTACTTCCTCAGTCCCTGAGCTGGGTGAAGAGAAGGTAGCCAATCTCGGAGGTGCTGACTCCTTCTGGGACTGCCCTAGCTGATGCCTTGCTCCTTGCCCCCCACTTCCTCCACGTGCTTTGATGCCAGTTCTCTCTGTGTGTCTGAGAGCCACTGGCTTGTTGCTCAGTGCCAGGAAGAGTTCATTTAAGCAAAGGTTCAAATTGGACACGGGGGCATTTCAATAGTGCGCTCTCATCACCCTGATCCAAACCGCGGCCCTAGGATCATCAGTCGCAAAAAAATCACATGTAGTCCAGTGTGGAGAATGCTGTGCAGACCTGAGCCCTGGAGAGTTAGAGGCTGGGCAAGTGACAAGGAGCTCCTGGGACTTACCAGATCTCCCAAAGAATCTACAGAGATGTTTTATTTTTTTTTACAGTTTTTGACCAGGGCCGAGTTCGAACCTGCCACCTCCGGTATATGGGACCAGTGCCCTACTCCTTTGAGCCACAGGCGCCACCCTACAGAGATGTTTTATTTCTTGGTTTTCTTTTTTCTTTTTTTTTTTTTGTCAATTTCCTTATTGTATCAGCCTTTCTTTTTCCCAGATACTGGCAATGGGGTATAAGGAAAGATGGTTTTAAGAGTCAAAGACAACCTGAGTGTGCATTGTGGCTTAGATGCCTCCTAGCCTGCGTCTTCTCCTTTATGTAATGGGGACAAGATGAGCTCTGTGACTCCTGTCATTCTGTGATTCCATATCTGAGTTGGGTTTGGATAGTGAAGGAGCACCACGTCAGAGACCATCTATGTCAATTAAGATAAACTCTTGGTCACGGCCAACATGATCATCAACTTTAACTGCCTCATAAAGTATAGATATGTGCTGCCCCTTATGGCAGACTGCTGCATGGAGTAGGTTGTAGGGTTGGTTGGTTGACTAACAGCTCAACTATGTCTTCAAACATCCAGGTTTCTTCTGCTCTTCTCTGTGCAACCCTTGAGGCCAGCTTCCTCCTCAAGCTCTAGGAAGATGTCTGAATCTGTTTAAGCTGTCAGCCAGGCAGGAAAACATCTAGACCAGAAGAGAGCATCTCTTACAGTGTGGCTGTCCTGGGAGAGAGAAAACTTGACTGATGGCCACCCATTAGTCTTCTCTTATTGGCACAAGCTAGGTATGACTTCATGGAGGGTAAGATTACCTTACAGCAAACAGATCCATCTTAGAGTCTGAGGTGAGCTCAACTGGGGATGGGGTGTAGCCCAGAGGTTCCTGAAACAAAATTAATAAATTATGGCATATGTATACCATGGAATATTATGCAGCCTTAAAGAAAGATGGAGACTTTACCTCTTTCATGTTTACATGGATGGAGCTGGAACATACTCTTCTTAGCAAAGTATCTCAAAAATGGAAGAAAAAGTATCCAATGTACTCAGCCCTACTATGAAACTAATTTATAGCTTTCATATGAAAGCTATAACCCAATTATAGCACAAGAATATGGG